>CM046029.1:69400065-69505065 GCA_025215565.1 Flaveria ramosissima | reverse complement strand
ACCATGAAACCCTTAGATCTATCTTCTCTCTAATCTCTCTCTTGTATCTAATGTTGGATGAAGACACAAGCCGCGATGGTGTACAATATGGTCAAGCAATCCGTCCAGGCAAAGAACTTGTACCTAATTACCCAATTGTTGACTTGTTGGATTGCTCAATGGTAAAAGAAACCAAAAGGAGCAGAAAACGTCGTATATGCAAATTGGTGGGCCGATTAGTGAAACGGGCGTCTAAACTTCACCACCCCTCAATGCCATCAAGTGGTAGGGTATTGAAAACTACCCCCATATGTGAAGTGCATCTTGATCTTGTAAGGGTTAGATCAGGCCGGGTGTACAAATTAAGGAGTCCAAAAGCTGCTTATCTAGCTTCGTTGTCATCATATGATTCTTCAAACCCGACAAAAGATTGGGGCTTTCCAGAACTATCAATGGTCAAGGGAAGTCAGACACCTATCAAGTCGAGTCAATATATTGACGTCAAAAGTGTAGGAGTTCATGCTGAAAAAGTTGGATCAACAAAGGAACTTTCTTTAACTGAAAAGGTAACTTTTCAAAAATTGGAAACAAGTTCCGAAAGTTCTTTCTTCTGCGCAGGGGCGGAACTAGGTTGTAGGTTACGGGGTCAAGTGACCCAATTGATTTTTGAACCCGTAGTATAACGTATAATGTCGATTTTTTTTATGAACCCATAATTTTACAGGAAGTGAACCATTAAATATCTTAAAGTTAACAAAATATCACAATTAGATTGTATGGGTGATGAATATATGAAGAACTCGTGTATATGTTACATTGAAAAGGAACTTTTTGCAAAGGTGTCGATTGAAGATGTAATGGAACGGTTTCAAAAAATGAAGGCGCGTATAGAACAACCATAAAATGTAAGTTTTATTTGATTTCTTTTGATATTATATTTTTGTTAACATGTTTTATGCAATTTAATTACATTCCGAACCGAACCGACCCGACCCGATCCGACCCGACCCAAACTCGAAAAGTTTTATATTATCTTGTTACAAAATGAATCACCGAAAAATAATGACCCAACTGGAAAATTTTCTTGGTTCCGCCACTGCTTCTGCGTAAACACGTACATGTATCCCGTAAATTTAGGCACCCAAAAGACATTATCCATGGGCAGAGGTGGGAGTTTCATTCTGCTATTCTCCAAACTTGCCGAGTGGGTAAATTTTAAAGATTTTACTAAACTGAAAAAGGCATGTACTGGGCAGGTGGGACGATAGTCACCCAAAGTGGACTAAGATGCATAAAATCTCCTAATGGTTTTTAATCATAATTAACACTTTAATTAATTATAGAGTTAAAAAAGAAATGTTTGGAGGTCGAAAAACTATATTAAGGTGTTGAATAGTTTTGTATTCATATTTAAAACATTAAGTTCATGATTTTATATAATATGCTTGTGGCCAACGCTACATGTATAATATCTAGTTTTTTAGTTTTTAGTTTTTGTCATATTTCTTGTTATTTAATCCCCGGTTGTCTTTTTATCATAAGGTCCATGCATATAGAGACAGAGGTGCAGAGAGAAGAACTCTGCACGGCGAAAAGAAATCAGCAGATGATGTTGATTCAGCATGTTCGTCTCCTGTTTCTGCTACTCAAGAAGAAGCTGCATCTGAAGCCTTGAAAATGTCGTTTGGAGACGGGAGTTATGCCAGAAGAATTCTAAAAAATATGGGCTGGAAAGAAGTAAGCATGTTACTTGATGCTCTTGATATTAGATTACAATTATTTTGTGAAAATGAATACTGGGGGGGGGGGGGCCAAATATCAACTTGTTTATTTTGGGTCTGTTTCGGTTATATTTTTTATTAAACGGGTCAAAGAAGAAAACTGGAAATTGGATAGGCGGGTCGGAAAGTTAAATTTGATGAAATGTGTTCCAAGTGTTTGCAACCTCCTAAATTGTTTTGTAATCAGTAAATCAAATAAATAAAATGGATAACGACGGTGTTAGTTGGCAAGGATCAACCTTTTTCAGGCCCTACAAATGTACATGTTTTGACCTAAACCCGTCTCTGACCCATTATTCAACATGTTTGATCCTAATCTCTACCCAACCATTCGGCCACCTATACAAACATATCTGGTATAATCCCACTTAGAGCAAAGCTAGTTGTAAAGTCTGTGCATGTTTGATGATGGTAAGACCTATGAATCTCTTTTTCGTGTTATGGTATAGAAAATATTGAATGTGTTATTCTGTTCTAAATATAGTAATCTAAACTTTAAACAAAGAAGTTTAGGAGGCTTTTAACGCCTTTTAACCTATTTGACTCGTTCTCTATTATTTGACCTGTCTCAATGCAAGATTGCTCACCCATTTTTACATGTGCAGGGTGAGGCACTTGGAAGCAGCATGAAGGGTATAACTGAGCCATTACAGGTAGTTGGAAACAAAGGAAGTTCAGGTTTGGGATGGAATCAGAACACTAATTGCAACCGCATTTGAGTTCATTCAAACTATTATATTGGGTCGTTGTTGTTGCCACAAAGTGAATATTCAAAAATGTATGTGGAAAATGTCTATTGTCTAGTGTATATGTATACTAGGTTAGAGCCCATGTATTACATGGGTGGAATAAATAAAACATATTAAAATCATTAGTTTTATGAATATTTTATTTTCTAGATGTTATTATCCATTGGTAAAATAAAAATATAAATGAATATTTAAAAGTTATAACACATAATGAATTAGAAATTATTACTCTATATTTAATATGTATTAATAAATTATTAAAATAACTACATTTATAATTTAGATGTTTTTATAATTTTCGTATTTATTATGAGAGAGAGGATGAAAAATAATTTTTTTGATATGCTAGAATGATAACACGTATCATTTGATATGCTAGAATGATAACACGTGTCTTAAGAAAATCTTCTTTTATTATAGGTTATAGATAAGACAGATTATTTTCAATATGTTTATGAAGTTTTAATTACCCGCGACCAAAACTGAAACCAAACCAATATACAATGCATATATATCATATGCGTTACCTATCCTCATTGGTGATTGTGAGTTTTCTCCTGGAGGGTTGTTTGTCATAGTTGTAAGAACCAACAATGCAAGTTATTCTTCTTTTCGCAAAGGTTTGCCGCATTAAAGGGTGTACCAAACCGATATACAATACATATAAACAATTTGGTATGGTATAAAGGGTGTACTAGATGCTTGCGTCCTACGTAGGATTTTGAGAGGGTTGAATCGTTGTGATTTGATGTACAACCATATGCTACACTTTATACAAGAGGTTTTTTTTGTATGTTTTAAACTTACGATCTCAAGGTTATAAAATAACAACTTTATTGTTTGGTATGATATGAAAATTTTTAATCCCACTAACCAATTTTTTTTAAACACCAACCAGGAAATCAAACCTATAATCCTTTTTGAGGGTTTTATAATTTCTAAATAATTTCAAAACTAATGATAACACTCTTAAAAATAACTATTTATTTTACGTTTTATTTCCATGATCAATGATTTTATTGAGATTCCAGTTTAGTCTTTATATGTTTCTGGTAAGCTCGGTGTGACAAAGTCTGATTTCCATTACTTAGGTCTGAAAATTTGTGTTAAATTATTTTTCCTTTTTCATGTTAATTTTACTTCGTACAATCTTAAATTACTATTTATAATTTATTTAAATAGTCTTATTTTTATATTTTTACTTTCAGTTATATTATTTTTTAAACAAGGGAATGCTATAAGTAGAGGTGTACCGATTATATAGAGTGGGGAACAACCAACTCAGTTTGATACGAATGAGGTCTTTTAGTGGGTTAGACTCCTAAACACAAATTTATCATAAATGACGTGGGACAACTCATAATAAACATATAAGAAAGCAATTAGCAAAAAATAACACACGGATACTTAAGTATATAAACAAATTATAGGTTGTCTTTATCATCACAAGTTACACATATAGTTCCAATGGTTTGTAACATCATCATCATAATTTGAGTCCATAATATAGTCAGGGGTGGATTCAAGAATTATTACGTCTCTGTCGGTTTGTTCCGGTTCTCGGGTGTACCTCACTCTCCTAAAACATGTATGTAACTTTTTCCGATAGTAACATATATTCCTATGGCATAAGACTTTATGATATTATATTTCAATGATGTAATTTGAAAGAGTCCGATGGCATATATAATCCTTAATGATCTGCACATTGCTATTGAGTAAACTCATCTATTTCTCATAACAACTTCAAACACAAGAACATTATAATTCTAAAAACTTATACATAATACTTTTAAAAAGATCCAATCCAGATTAATTTATGTGTAACTGCATCCAAAAGTAATAATATTGATGTTCATATATAACAACCCAAAATCAGCAAGTGACAGAAAGCACTCAACAGCCTGATGCTGATTATTTTTATGTTTTCTAGTGATTTCAATTTACTAAATTTTTATTTCATATAAAGCAACTGGATATGTAGGTCTTTTTATGTGGCATCATCTAGGAAAAAAGGAAAGAAAAACAATAAATAATAATGAAGAACTAGGGTAGTTGTCTAAACATAGGTGAGAGTCTCGCATAGTTAATGTCTTTGGATAAGCTACATGTCTCTTTTCTTTATTTTTTAAACAAATGAGTACTACTCACACTCTATAAGTATACTCTTTAATCTTATCAATGTCTACTATAGTTAGGGGTGTTCAAAAATATCCGAATCCGAAACCGAATCCGAAATATTCGAAAATCCGAAATTCGGATATCCGAAATATCGGATATCCAAAAATTCGGATATCCAAAAATTCGGATATCCGAACTTCGGATATCCGAAATTTCGGATGCGGATTCGGATAGTGATTTTGAGAATTTTTGGATATTTCGGATATCCGAAATATCCGAAATATCCAAAATATTTTTATAAATATTTAAAAATATTAAATATTAATTAAATATTTTGGATATTTTTAGATATTTCGGATATTTTAATAAAAACTTCGGATATATGAAATAAATTTTAATAAAATTTATTATTTTTTATAAAATTTATTAAATAATACAACTTTTTTTTGAAATTCGGATATCCGAATGGATATCCGAATCCGAATCCGAAATTTCGGATACCCGAATTTCGGATATCCGAAATTTCGGATTCGGATTCGGATAGTGAAATTCACTATCCGAACATGAACACCCCTAACTATAGTACTAGAATTCTTAATCATTTACAAAAAAAAACATTTTAATACAGACTATGATATCGCTAGATTACAAGCACTTTGATACACATATCATATTTATCCATTTTAAAACGCAAGGTCCATATCATGACATCATTATAATTAACTATTTTTAATAAATCTGTGCATTACACGGGTTGAATAAAATATATTAAATACAATGAAAATTTATTAATTATAAACGATATTTTAAGATAAGATATTATTGAAATCTTTTTTTTTATTATAAGTAGAATGAAAATTTTGTTTCAAAACAAATATTCTTTAAAAAATATCACTTTTAAAAACTTTCTTTAATCCTAATTTTAGTTATTTTTTATTTATAAAATTTTTACTTTATAATAACACTAATTTAAAATATTTTTGTATTTTTAAAAAAGTTTGATGTTTTAGAAAAAAATTATTTTATAGAATTTTTTTCCTTTAGAAATAACATTAATAAAACAATCTCTTTTTTAATTTGTTAAAAAACAATTTAATTCGAAAAAAGAATTAAATAATATTATTAGTAATTGATGTGATTATTTAACAAGCACAAGAATCGAGGAAAAATCAGCGAAGAGCAATATAGTGCTGGCACGTGTCCTTTCTAGTTATCTTTTTATTATAGTAGGAAAATATATGAATTTTGCTGCAATAGTAAAGTAGAAAACATAGTTTTCTAAGTTTAACTTTTCATTTTGTTTCAACAAAACTGTTATACCATCAAATATAGAATTTCTTTTCTTCAATATAGATACATTATCATTAATTATGTTTTTTAAAAACGTTTGACATGTCATTGATTATAATAATGTTTTTTCAAATTTGTTTTTAAAGTATCTAACTTATTACAATGATGTGTCTAACTATTACAAGTTCATACAGTTTTTCAATTATAATTCAATTTTATGATGATTATAATTAAATGAAAGCGAGGATACATTGGTTTGTCGAACCCATTACAAGAGTGCTTCCAGTTTTTACGATGACAATTGAAGTGAGTGTTAATTTCCCAAATACCATCGAACTCGATCACTACAATGATGTGTCTGACTTATATATATTATTGTCACACACACATATTTAAGATGAAACAAATACTCTCTCTCCACTTGTCGGCTTTTTACACTTTTTATTAATAAAAGTTATTTTTTTTTACTTTAACAATCCTACATGCACGCTTGTTTATGCACACACATATAGAGGTTATATACATAAATCACAAGATTGTGAGAACCAATTTAAATACATTTTCTGTTCTCAATCTTAAAAATTAAGTGAAAGAATATTATATAAACAAAATGTAATTGTTATTGTTTCTCACTCTCCCGTTTCCTCTCTCCTCCCTCCAGAAACATGTACGTAACATTTTCTAATTAACGGATCATAATATTTTACAACGATATAATATTCTGGCTACATGCATATGCGTATGTAAAGTTGGAACACAAAACAAAGTTGGAAAATAGATCATTAATTAACAACATAAACTTGCAAACTAAAGTTACCACAAACCGATATTAGCTTGTAAATATAATGAGAATGTGATACGATCAGATTTGACCCGATGCTTGATCCGACCCAAGAATATAAATTAACAAAGCCACGTTTGTTTTGCATGTTATTAGGAGATAATGTAATTCTTATTATTTGCATGTTTTACCCCCATGACCCCATGTTCCCTTACTTTCTCATCTGCACATCACGTTTCCTTCAAAGTTTGTAAGCCTATTTAAAAGGCTATTATCTTTTATTTTATAAAAGAGAAGAAAATTGATTGTAAAGTTCTAGTTCTTTATCTTGTTCTTGGGAGTATTTGCCTACCACAAAAGACTAAATTATCTTGGGAGATTGACCATCTCGAATTGATCCCTATCAGAATGTGATATATGCACATGTGTATAGATATAAACTAGTTTATTTTCTAAAATAATTTCAAATAAAAACAATTCATTTCTAAAATGCACATATGAATATTTATACATGATAATAAAAAAGTTGCAATCTAAACTAATCTATGTGTATACGAAATAAAAAATAATATATTATATTGATGTCCATATGTAATAGCTCAAACTCTATAAATGCAACTCGTTAAAGATATGCCTAATATTTTTGACAAAGCGTTTAGCCGCCTCATGCCTAATATTATGAAGTTGTCTAATGGTTTTCATTTAGTAAGATTTGATTTCATTTAAACCATTGGATATTGTTTTTTATGTGGTATCTACCAAAGGAAATTATGTGGTCTCCCGTAGTTAATGTCAAGACAAATGTCCATGTCTCACATTTATTTATTTATTTATTTTAACATTGCCATGTATAAGTTACTTTTAATTCGAACAATATCAAAAATGTCTTTATAACTGAATTATCAAACCGAGTGACGTCTCACATTTGCTATTTTAATGCACAAGGTATATCATGTAATTATATTTTTCCCAATGTAGATTGATGTGATACAAACACATATGCATGTTGTAGGCACCTCTAAAAAGGTTATACGTAACGCGTGTAATCGTCTGATATCACTGATGTGTTCCTTAAACATCCAAGTTCACAATTAGTGCATGCCATTGTTGACACAAACGCAAGTTCATCACTGAAAACACAAATGCAAGATGGGCCTGGCGCTAATTCAGAAATTAAAATTTCACCTCTTCATGTCTTGGCCTTCATTCCACTATGACTCAACCAGATTACCCTCATTTTTTATGCAAGCAATTGAACTCAACACAATCTCTTTCCGTGTTAATATATCTATATTGTTCTATGATTGAGTTGTCTTTATTTGAATTATATGATGTTAGTAGGGTAGGGGAAGAGAGTCCGTGTGTAATTAGAGGTCAAAATATCAAGCACATTATGATCACATAATTGTAATTACTGTGAACTTAAGGCATACATTGCAGAGCAAAAGAGGAAGAAAAAAACGAGTATAGTGTTACATATATGTAATTATTGTTGAATTAAAAAATAAGTTAGTGTCACACACACAATATTCACACATAAGGGAACAAGTATTTGTTGTTTACTTAAAAGTGGTTATGTATTGAACAATTATCTATGTTTTATGTTTTATGTGTATGCTTTTCTTTCTTGTAAAAAATTATTTTGCTAAGTTATTTTAGTTTTGTAGTGGTTTTGATATCTTATCACCTTCGACCATATGTTAGATATTTTAGTGTAATTGGATTAAATAACGATCAATGTGTTCATAATATCCATCAAACAAGTAAGAAGATGTGTAGTGCACACTTGTTTAAGCTTATTGTGATATTCGATATTGAAAACCTCCTTAGGGGCGAAACCCCTAAGCAATAGGGGTTCCAAGGGGGCAAGTGGGTGAACCACTGAATAATTTCGATCTAAAAGTGATAATCAATACTCTCAGATTATTCAAGTTTGATTTTCAATTTATCGACACCATGTGTCCAAAAACATTACAAAGATGCGTTGTAATTGGCTTTGATGCACATGTTAACTATCACGTCCAATAAAACACATTATAATGTTGCATCCAAACTTTACAAGGTCGTTTCACTTATTTTGTAATTTAGTTTGGTGCATACATTCATATCTCCATTGTTAAATCCGACAGCTTGTTTTTTTGGCATAGAAAAATGATTGAAATCTAAATAGTATAAGAAACAAACAACCATATAAAATATACAAGTCATGATGCTAGTCTTTTTAAGAGACAAAAACACAAACACATGATCTCTAAATGTAATTGATATTACAATTCGTTCTATTTTACATCGATGATTATGAAAAAACACTGAAAAACATAATGAAACATCAAAACACAACAAAATTCACAAACCGTGACAAAAATTATGTAAAAACAAAAACTGAAATCATTTCATTGTTGATATATAGGAAAAAGAATTCTAACTTGCAAAAATACTCTTTGGCTGCTTGGTCATTGTAAGAGAAGTCATCATCATATAGAACACATGAGAGAAAAGAAGAAGAAATTTATTTGAGTTTCTCTATTGTTTACAACTAGAGAAGTTAAAAATGTATTAACCTATTTGCCTTAACATCAGATGTGATTAAACTAACGAAGTGGCAATAAAATAGAATCATGTGTAATGAAAAACAAATAGTCATGTAGAGAAAAGGAGAAGAAATGGTAAGCTTTTGAAATCATATGCATACTCTTGTTTACAATACCAATCAAACTGAAACTAAATCACAAATGGGAATAAATGCGGATTCAAATGTCTGCATTTTTATAACATACACTCCATCTGATATATTCTCTAATTATACAATATATATTACCTTTTTATTAGATATTGTTAAGTTATTCATGTTTATAAGTTATGTTGTATCGTTAAAATTAACTCTTAGTATGAAAACTCAGTATAAACGTGTTTTCATATAAGAAAATATATATTCTTGAGGGTGAAAAAGATATAATACAGTATTTGAAAAAAGAATTGTATTTTAATATAAAAGAAAAATATAACTAGTCTTTTATTTCTTTATTTTGGTCACAGTGAAACTTAATTATACTTTTGGCAACACAACTTTGACATTTATGCATTAATAACTTATAAAGTTCTAGTATTTAAACATGATAGAACTATTGAGATCCACTACATACTTTCTGATCCCTCCATGAGCCATTAGTGCACAACAAATTAAAAATTTTTCTACCTTGTAAAATTATGGGAAGTTTTTCATCCCTAAAAACTCTTCTCCACTCTTTGTTTTCATGCATCATTTTTGTGATCTTTATTTGTGTCAAATGGGTTCCATTTCATTCCAAAGCAAGCAAGAACTTACCACCATCTCCAAATAAACTTCCAATTATCGGAAATATTCACCAACTAGGCTCAATCCCTAATCGCAACCTCCAAAGTTTGTCCCAAAAATACGGCCCAATCATGCTTCTTCACTTTGGTAGTGTGCCTACACTTGTCGTGTCCTCTGCTAAAGCAGCTCAAGAGATCATGAACACCCATGATCTCTCATTTTGTAGTCGACCTAAATTAACTATACCCAACATATTGCTTTATGGCTCTAAGAGTGTGTCATTCTCTCCTTATGGGGAAACCTGGAGGCGATTGAGGAGCATTATGGTAGCCAATCTTCTAAGTAATACACGAGTTAAGTCATACCAAAAGGTGAGAGAAAACGAGATAAGTCACATGATTCGGGTGCTTGGAGAAAGTGGTGGGACTACGGTTGATATGGGGTCGATTTTTGTTTCATTAACAAATAACATAATTTCTATGGTTTCCCTCGGAAGGAAATTTGATGGATTAAAGTACAAAAGATTAGCAAGAGCATTCGTGGATAATATTGGTGTCTCTACTGTTGGTACTTATTTTCCATGGTTATCATGGGTAGATCAAATCATTGGTTCAATAGGAAGAGCTAAAAAAGTAGCTAAAGATTTTGATGAGTTTCTTGAAGGTGTCATTGAAGAGCATGTTAACAAGAAAAAAGGAAAGGATGCTAAAAGTGTTGAATGGGAAGACTTTGTTGACATCTTACTTGATCTGCAAAATAATAACACAACCGGCTTTACCCTTCACAGAGATTCCATTAAAGCTCTCATCCTGGTATGATTTCTTCATTATCTCCGGTCTATGATTTAGTTCTAATTACCATGGTGGTAAATAACAAGAACTCACAAACCATTTATGGGCGTTTGTAGTTTTGAAACGTCAAGCAAAAGCAAGATATATTTTTACAAGCATTGTTTACCTAACTTTTGTTATAAAAAATTTAGAATTTATTTTCATCTAATTCATACAACAAGTCATGTAAATTTTGAATGACAATTAAGAACTCTAGAGTAAAATATTTACTGAGAAACTAGAGGATATAATACACCAAGAAAACAGAACCTGCATATAGTTCATACAAGATATTGGTTTTCTTGTAATTCTCCTGCAAATTTAGGTGTAAAAGGAATAGTTTTACACTGTCTACTATTCCAATGTGTGTATTTTTTTCAAAACATCAACTTTAAAATTATAGAACATATAGAGATTTATGTCTTCATTTTGAAGTTGCATAATATGCATGCATTGCAATTTTTGGTTTCTTGTAGTCTTATAATATACTTCAAACGATTAAAGATTGTGTTCTTTCTAGGAGGCGTTTGTAGGTGGAACTGATACTACAAATACAAGTTTAGAATGGGCAATGAGTGAGCTAATAAGAAACCCTAGAGTAATGGAAAAGCTCCAGCAAGAAGTAACACAAATAGCACAAGGAAAATCCATGATCTCTGATGAAGATTTGGAAAAAATGCACTATCTTAAAGCTGTACTAAAAGAGTCTATGCGGTTGCATACTCCAGCCCCCCTGCTTATTCCTAGAGAATCAATGCAAGATGTAAAACTAATGGGGTATGACATTGCAGCAGGAACACAAGTGATTATCAATGCTTGGGCAATAGGACGAGATCCTACCTTGTGGGAAGCACCAAATGAGTTTAGGCCCGAGAGGTTTTTAAACAATTCCATTAACTATCAAGGGTTGCAATTTGATTGGATTCCATTTGGTGCTGGTCGAAGATCTTGTCCTGGAATTCAGTTTAGTGTAGCTGTTATCGAGCTTGCATTAGCAAATATCGTATACAAGTTTGATATCGCATTGCCAAATGGAATTAAAAATGAGGATTTGGATATGAGAGAGGTAATTAGTATCGCAATGCATAGGAAGTCCTCTCTATTGGTTTCGGTGAGTCCTCGGTTCTAGTGGTATGGTTTTTCTTACTACACACTAACTTCCATAGTGCCGAACTTCTAATAAATGCATGTTATCGAACTCAATAAATAATAATATGAACGTGTTTTCAATGTTTATTGCTTTCAACCTCCGAAATTAAATTACATATTACTACATATAGTAGACTTTGGAAACACAATTTGAAGCAATAATTCAAAGGAGTTTAATTGTATCTAACTGCACCTTCTTAACTACAATCCAATTTTCATATATAGGAACAAATAATTAACTTAATGAACACAACAAACTTAATTTCATACTATTAAAAAACTAGGTATTTGCGTTCATAATTTCAGGCGCAAATCCAATTTCAAAGAAATAGACTTTTGCAATTGATTTGAGACTAATATTGCACTGTTGAAAACTATCATGCTTGATTCCATTTGCGATCATTTTACGACTGATGTATATCTAGCGGTTGCTTTTGCCATTGCAAATCTTGCATCCTTTTTGCAAACTGTCTAAGACTTACTATTTTTGCAATTGTTAGATATGTAGATGGTTTGCTACCGGCACTATTTGCCGGTGCTTTTTAACGATGTTGGGCCGGTTCTTTTTATTTTTTTTCTTTCTAATTCTTTTATGTTTGAAATTTAATAATTTAATCACTAGGTTATTAAATATCCAAATATCTATCCAACATTATGCTAAACGCTCTATGTGTGTATATTTTACTATTCATAAGGAATCCATCAATTACATTATATCACATGACATGATTATCACCACATCTGCCGTTGGAAATATAAGTTTAGCTTAATTATTAGGGAAAGTATTAAAATACAAAGTCTTATAAAACTAAAAAGTGTAAAACTGATTAAGATATTGACACGTGTTTTTTTAATCAAAATTAGGTTGAGGGCAAAATTAGTAAAGTTTCTCCCTTTCAATTTCCACCTTTGTTTGACATACGATATTATTTTTTTGAGTAAACTACACAGATGGTCCTTATGCTTTGGGTTAAATTTTGGTTTTAGTCCCTAAACTTTAAATCTTGAATATAGTCCCTAAATATCATGTTTGATTTCATGTTTAGTCCAAAAAGTTAAGTGGTGTTAGTTTCTTTGTTAAATCCTTTTTAAAGTATCTTTTACCCTTATTTCTAACAAGCAAAAATCAAAATAAAAACCAAGGTACCCGTAGTCCGTAGATTATAGAAAACAACAAATTAAAGTGATCCTACTTAAATATGAAGAATATAAAAAATTTAACATAATATCCCATTGTCTTCAAAGTTCTCACCCCTCTAAACCCATAAACTTGAGTCTTGATCGGTGGCTACACGTCCTTCCCGATCGCTGACCAAGGCTTCTCTACAACCATGTACGAG
This sequence comes from Flaveria ramosissima, assembly GCA_025215565.1. NCBI lineage: Eukaryota > Viridiplantae > Streptophyta > Magnoliopsida > Asterales > Asteraceae > Flaveria > Flaveria ramosissima. The sequence continues at coordinate 69,491,750 of CM046029.1, read as the reverse complement.
TCAAGAACAACCATAATTTGTTGTCAAAAACCAACAATCAAAACGATGAAAAACCTGAGTATCAATCATTGCGCTTTTAATCATACTCGCCCAATGATTTCTTTGCCCAAAACTAAACACAATATTCTTTGTTTGATGCATAGATAACATATTTAAAGTTAACCATATCAGCTAATAATTAAGTATGCAGATAAAAAATGAACAAGAAAAACTACACTTCATCATATTTCAAAATATATAATGTTTTCTTAGAACCGGATCGGACGACGAACCGGTCATCTTATCCAGCGACTAGTTGAACTAGTCATACTAGATCTAAGAATCAAATGATATCATAATTATATATATCTAATATATACATATATATATATATATATATATATATATATATATATATATATATACATATACATATATATATATATATATATATATATATATATATATATACATATGTGTATATATATATATATATCTATATATTATATATCTATATCTATCTATATATCTATATCTATCTCTCTCTATATCTCTCTGTCTCTCTATCTATCTCTCTATATCTGTCTGTGTCTATATATATCTATATCTATATATATATATCTCCCCTCTGTCTATATATCTATCCCCACCTCTGTCTCTCTATATCTCTCTCGTCTCTCTCTCCTCTCTATCTCTATCCTCTCTCTCATCTCTCTCTCTCTCCCCCCTCTTCTCTCTCTCTCTTCTCTCTCTCTCTCTCTCTCTCTCTCTCCTCCTCTCTCTACTCTCTCTCTCTCCTCTCATCTCTCTCTCTCTCTCCTCTCTCTCTCTCTCTCTCTATCTCTCTCTCTCTATCTCTCTCTTCTCTCTATATCTCTATCTCTATATCTCTCTCTCTCTCCTCTCTCTCTCTATCTACTATAGGAGGGATCCTAAGAAACCCTAATTTAAGAAAACAAGAAAACCAATTCTAACCAATCAAAATTTTCTTTGATTTATTTATATTTAATTTTTTCAAAGGGTGTTTTAGTAATTGTCTATATAACTTATTTTTAGTAAATAATCAATATTGGCTAAAATCCCTTATTTTTCTCCTCATTATTGAACAAATCAACAGACTAATTCAAACAATCAAGTTCATCAATATGTTTGTTTTTCATCAAATCAATTTTTTTCACCATTGTTTCTTAACAATAAGGTTCTTCAATCCTTTCTGCCTAATGATTTTCAAGAAAAATTTAATCACTTTCATCATTCTTATATTCAAGCAGACAATAGTCTCTTCATTATTTTCTATTGATTAATCAATTCCACCTCTGTTGATTCAAATTATAAAGAAATTGTTGATGGTATATAACGACTCTTTCAAAGCCTACAAAAGTTGACGATGAATTATAACAAAAAAGGAACCGATGATTGATGACGATGATTTTGTTGAACAAATATAATCTTGAAGAAATCGTTGATGAAGATGATGATGGTGAACAATTCCTGTTTTGTCAAAAGATACACCACAAAGAAATTGATAATGATGATGATGAAGAAATCCCCCTGAAGAACAACGATGATTTACATACGCGGGCTACGTATACGTAGTTATGTCATGATAATGATTTACATATGCCGATTACGTATGCGTAATTACGTAACTAAAGAACGATGATGATTTACATATGTGGGTTACGTATACGTAATTTTGTAACTGAAGAACGATGATGATTTACATGTGTGGATTACGTATACGTAATTACATATATTATCTATTCTTGTTCCAGAAATCACCAGATACCTTTGTCATGATAATGATTTACATATGCGGGTTACGTATGCGTAATTACGTAATTGAAGAACGATGATAATTTGCATATGTGGGTTACGTATACGTAATTATGTAACTAAAGAACGATGATGATTTACATATGTGGATTACGTATACGTAATTACATATATATTATTTATTCTTGTTCCAGAATTCACCAGATACCTTGTCATCAAGAATTCTATCATTGCTGGGGTTTGTGATTGATCATTAACAAGCACCAAGGTTGATGACGAATGAAATCACGAATCAGAATTAAATAGACAAAGAAGAACGACTCATAAAAAGGAACAAGTAACAACTTATCATCAACCATCATTAAAATTGATGATGTTTATAGAAAAAAACGATTAAAGCAGCAAGATTTGCAAGTAAAAGAAGAACAGGACAACAAGGTTTAATCGAACAAGAATACAAAGCAAGACAATGAAGGATTGCGAGGAGTTCGATTGGTTCTTTTTGCCACCATGGATGGTTCATTTTTCTAACTTGTTATGAGTTTTGAAGCTTCAATCATTCAATCTGCAGATAAAACAAATTACAAAGATGATGACTCATACCCATAAGAACATGTTACGTATATGTAACACTATGTTACGTATACGTAATACAGTCGTTCCTTTAGTTTAGTTGGCTTTTTTTAGAACAATCGTGACCAGGGAAGGAGAGAGGAGAATAAGAGATAGAGAGGTGGGAGAGAGAGGGAGATAGAGAGAGAGAGAGAAAGTGTGTGTGTATGAGAGAATGAGTAAAATTAGGAAATTTTAAATTGTGGAAATGTTTTAAAATTAAAATTTTATGATGTTCCAAAAATACCCTTAAAGCTAGTAAATAAATACTACAAGTTTTCTTTTATTTACAAAATTGCCATTTTAAATCTTGACCATTGATCGAACATGATCAAAGGTGGAAACATGGTTTTCTTAGTTTTTTCATAAAACTTGGTTTTCTCTAGAACCCTCCCCTATACATATATATATATATATATATATATATATATATATATATATATATATATATATGTATATATATATATATATAGTATATATATATATATATCTATATATATATATATCTATGTATGTCTATCTATATCTATATATATATGTATGTATATATGTATATATATATATCTACATATATATATATCTACATATATATATATCTATATATATATATCTACATATATATATATATATATATATATATATCTATATATATATATCTACATATATATATATATATATCTATATATATATCTATATACATATATATATATCTATATATATATCTATAGATATCTATATATATCTATCTATCTCTCTCTCTCTATCTCTCTCTATCTCTCTCTCTCTCTCTCTCTCTATCTCTCTCTCTCTCTCTATATATATATATCTATATCTATATATATATATATATATTGCTTTAATCAAACAGTAAACTGGATTAACCACAAGTATGATACTAAGAACACAAGTAATGAGTAAGAGACAGAACAAGAGAACACAAGAGATTGGGTTTCAAGGATGCAGTATATTGCTTTCTCAAGTTCTATTACAAGTGTTACAAAGCATAAAGAAAGATACTAGAACATGGAATACTTATACTACAACCTACAGACGGCTATACTTTGAAAGCCAGCTGGATACAATTGACTAGACACAAACAAAATCAATTGTAGAGTCAAAAGGCATATCTGCCTTTTGACTTGTGACTATGACATGCCATAGCTCACATCCTAATATATTACAAAAAGGATAAAAGTACATAAAGTAGAAAGCATGGACTCAAGACCTCAATGTACAGTTACCAAAGCATGGACCTTTCACCAACTCATGTAAGTTGGTGACTTTACAGAGTTGCAGCGGAAATGTGGTCCAGCTTTATGGTAAAGTACATCAGATAAAGGCATATCTCTAAACGTTTTCGGAAGAAATCTGTCTTCACTATTTGGCTTCGGAAGACTTTGTCTCTGAAGCTTCGGAAGACTTCACTTTTGGCTTCGGAAGATATTGGTCTTGGTTTCGGAAGATTTTACATTTAGAATATTTCTAGTGCATGCTGTAAAACTTCCGAAGCATTTCTACTTCAGTTCTTTAGTGCATTGCTTGCAGAGAGACTTTGGATGTTTTGGCTGCATCAGACTAATAGGAATCCTTACAAACTCCCCCTAGGCTGATACCAAAACATTTAGAAGATCTTCAGATGTTTGTAGTCTTCAGCACAATGATGACCATACCCTTCTTCATTAGATGGTCAGGATCATTCAGACTCTCATAGTATCTTCTCATCTCAAAGAGATCATGCAGAGGTAAGTTGATTATGTCTTGCCATGTATAGACATTCTCAACACCTTGATCTCTGATCACATGCCATCTCTCTGGATTAGTAGTGAAGGTCCAGGATAAGATGGGTGTCTCAGCTGCAAGAGGAGCCACTTGAATTGGAGTTGGTTGGGCTGCCTCTTCATGCACTTCCTCAGGTTGATTTGGCTCAGCCTGAGGTGTAGAGGTAGATGATTCAGGCTTCTTCTTCTTAGACTTTGGTTTAGAAGCCATCCTCTTCTTTCTCTTAGAGGACTTTAACTGAGAAGACTGGTTTGCAGCACCTTGTTGATCATCCTTGTCTTTCTCAGTTGGGTGTTCCTCCCTCACAGGTTCAGAAGGAGATGGAGTTTGACCCTGCTGTGGATCAGAAGATGAAGCTTGCTGAGGCTCAGCAGGAGGTCCGGGTTGTATTGTCTCAGGTTGTTCAACCTTAACCTCCACTTCAGGTGGGATTTGACTTGGAGGAGAGTGTAAGTCAATCAGCTCTCCGCTCTTGATCTTCTACTTGATTACCCTGATATGCTCATCCATTGTGGATAGAGACATAGGGCCAAGTCTCCTTCCGGAGAATCCATACAGCTTCAAGAAGCTCATCATCCTTTGTCTGTCAGCAGACTTCTTCATACTCTTTTGGATGATGGCTCTTGACTTTGCAGCCTCTTCCCTCATCTTTCTCTTTGTAGCTTTTTGTTCTTTGAGCACTTGAAGTTCAAGCTGTTTGAGATACTCAAACTCAATATACTCAAAGGACAAGGGAAGAAGTGCAGGTGCCTGGTAGAGACCTGTGGCACTCAGGTAGTTGATCATGTTTTGTCTGTTTGTTTCTTTGTCTACCTGAGGTTCTTGTGTAGATGCCATAGTCTCTTGCACGGGCTTTCTTGAACTGGGGAGAGAGTAGGAGCATGCTTGTAGAGTCTTTTCTGTCTCTTCTCCTCTTTGAATTGGAGAAGTAACCTTGCATCCTCTTTTTCTTTCATCTCTCTTGACACTTCCATGTCAGCCAGTTCATTTAGTTGCTCTAAGGGGAGAGATATAATCTCATCTATGTCATAGTTTCTGGTCTGCAGGTAAGTAATCCTGACTACCCTCAACTCATCATCTTGAGTATTTGGTTCGAGGCAGCCCTGATTGCAGCTTGCATAAAACCTGAAGACCCAGAGGAACTTTCTCCCCTTAGCTTCCTCTTCCTCTCTCTCTCCTCCTCGTCAATTTCCTCAAGAGTCAAAATCCTTTTCCTTTTGTCACCCACAGACCTTTGTGACTCAGGGTGGATAGAGGTTTGGCCTTCATTGCTTGGTGTAGCATCCATGCTCTGGCCAGAGAGAGGTTGTGAGACACCTTCACCTGCAGGTGTTTCACTGAGGGAATGAATTTCTAAAGCAGTTGTTGGTGTGACAGGGCTCTCAGGCTCTATCACTGGGTCTTCAGCCAAGGTTTTCCCTTTGAAGCTAATCTCAGGGTCTGCCTCAGCATCCAGTTGACCAATGACATTACCTGATTGCCTTTGTCTCCTTCTTAGGCTGAACTCTTCAGTAATTATGTCTTAAATTCTGAGTGCCAACCTGTCAGCTTGTCTTGATTTGCTTGGATTGACAAGTGGCATGTTGACCAGATCAAGATTGCCATTGGTAGTACAAGGTTTGAAAATCAAACTTCATAGTTTCCCTTGAACTCAATGAAGAATGAGGGCTCTTCTATCAGCATCATACCTCCACCTAATGATGTAGTTTGAAGTTCCTTGAGGTGGGGATGACATAGCCCTTGGTATACCTTCCTCAAAGAGACTCTTGATGATAGAGTCTATAGAGTCCATATTAATGTGAACTTGAGGAAGTTGCTGAGTATGCACAGTTGCAAGTGAGGATGGTGAGTCCTCAATGTCCATACTCTCTGAAGAACTCCCAGGTTCTGTGTCTGTAATGACTTTCTCCCCCTTTTTGGTAGCGTCACCCTCTTGCATAGGTGAGCTAGAGGTTAGGTCAATCACATTCACAGTTTCTTGTGAACCTGGTTTGTTAGGACCTGGTATTTGAACGAAATACCTAGTGATTAGCGTGTAAACCAGATCAAATAGTGCGAAATCCTATTTGATTGGCGATCCAATCAGTGAGAACACACGAAGAATCAATCAAGAATTGAAACTAACGTTAGAAGTCAATTGAGAATCGATCTAATGTGTTCTGTGAACTTGGAGAACGAATTGGGAGGCTTCTGGACGGCTAGGGTACGTCTGGAGTCGAAATAGAATGAATGCTTACGTTTTTCCACGAATTGGGTTGTATTTATAGGTTAGTACTGTTCATTCGTGCGACTGGACCATAAGTATGGTTCAGTCGTGCGATTGAACCATGCGGTTGATTCATCCGCACGACTGAGTGTTCAGTCGTGCGACTGAGCCAATCTTATGTGTCAATCATACGACTGATCCAGTCTCCTGGTTCAGTCGTGCGACTGAGTCAATCGTATGAAGTTATTCATGCGTATGGTCCATTCGTATGGGCCATTCGCATGAGAACTTCATTAAGTTAAGTTTGAATGTATTAATTAATATAACTTTATGTGTAACCATTCAAACAATCACAAACCCAATTAACCAATTCAATATCGACTCATTAATGAAATATTAGACATTACAAATCACAAACAATCCATATCATTTCATTAATCATTTCATATTACATCATAATCAGACAAACAAGATCTATTACATTTCGTATCATGATCTAGGGACATACATGCATCAAAAAACCCCTTGGACCTAGATCTCTCTAATCTCTTGTTTTCTGCATAACCTCCTTGTATTTCTTGTACTTCTCCTTTTGTGACTCCCGCGTGAATCTCAAACGCGAAGCAGAGTCGTATAACGTTCTGGAACTGGAGGGCTTGTACAATATCTTGCGTGTCATAGAACAGTGGCCACTTGTATAGTGTATAGACATCATTAGCCGACAAGTTAGTAAGCCACATCGGGTCGAATACCCTGATCGTATCCATTTGGCCCTCTTTGCTTAGGACTATGACCGCTTCAGCTGTTCTCCAATCGTAGTACCACCACTTAAAGTGTGGAGTGAAGTCCTGTGGCATTTCCCTGAGTGGGATTCTCGACATTGTGCGCGGAGGACTCCACTTCAACACTATCTTGGGCTTGCCAGTAATGGCATCAACCTCAGACCTTCTGATATACCTAGTAGGCTGTTGGGGTCTGAAGTTAACCCATCTGGTGTGGTACTCCTTCTTTAGGGCAGCCTCGAACCAGCCTGACATCTTCCTCGGGTCAGCATACAAAAGCTTTTGTTTGGCCAGCTGGTTGAGCTCAAAACCTGGTAGAGTCTTCAGATCATGTGGGAATCTGAAGTACTCTATGCCCTGTTCCCTCTTAACTGCATAAGCATTAAGATCCTCAAAATACGCCCATGCTATGATCCTGCCAGACACCTTGTGATGTTTCTTGACTCTGTAGAGTTTGGTGTAGGCATCCTTCTTTGGTGCAGCACGTTGGGCTCTAACTTCTTCAAAACATGCAGCCCACTCAGCCTTTCGAATATCGACATCGTCATTTGAGGCGGGCCGTTTCTTCTGCTTTCTCTGTTTCTTGCTCCATCTTGTTCAACACCTCAAAGTATCGCTGACGAGGGATTCACCCAGATTGGGGACCACATTTCCCTCATTGTCAGCGTACTGAGGGTACTCCTCGGCAGTGACATCTTCGATCTCGACTTCATCAACATCGTTGAGCTCTTCGTCACTAGTCGAATCGCATGTCGGAGCATCTTTCACTATCTCATCTGGATTTAGCTTGAAAATCTCTGCGAGTTGCTCGTTTGATAGGTCATGAATTATTTCCCCTTCTTCTGGGGTATAACTCACTGACCTTCTTACGATCCCTTGCAGATCAAGAATCATTGTTAGCTGAGTCTTGACCTGCTGAAGGGGAGCAACATCAAACTCATCCCTTTGGTAATTTGGATCTGTTTGATTTAAACATTCAACACATAAATCATTAGTAATTAATCAAACAGAAATGCATTAACTTAATATAAACATTCAATACAATGTTTTCAATACATGATTCAAATACAAAAGTAAGTAAATACATAAACATCTAGTCTTTACTTTTATCCTGTATCAACGTCTCGTCACTTGGAGGAGCAGAGGTAGAGGCTGATTGGTCTTGTCTGTTCTTTGACCTCCTCTCTTGACCTGAAGCAGAGGCCGATGCAGCTGCATCCCCTCCTTCTGCTTCATCATCGTCGTCCTTCTCCTCTGTCCTTTCCCCTTCGGTTTCCTCATCCTCTTCTGTATCATCCTCATCATCCTCATCATCATCTTCATCATCATCATCTCCATCATCTCCATCCCCCTCCTTGATCTTCAAAGGCTCCTCCTTAGATCCTTTCAGCTTTAACATGATAGTCTTCTTTGCCTCCTCCAACTCCTCTATCTTCTTGCTTGATGTGACACTATGTGCTTGGAGTTGGGCTATCTCAGTGCTCTGAGCAGCCATCTGTTGGGCCTGCTCCTCTATAACTCGAGCCTGCTCTGCAATCTGGTGAGATTGTGCAGCAGTCAGGTCAGCAAGCTGGCGGATCTGGGCCGCCTTCTCCTCATCTGCAGCTAGTAAGCGCATCACCATTCTGTTGAGCGCAGACAGCTGTTCCTCTATCCTGATTGGAGGTAGAGGTGATCCATAAGTGTGTGAGGGATGGGCTGAAGGTCCTGCTTGGTGTGAAGTGGTGGTGGTGGTGGCTGTAGTGAAGATGGGTCTGTGAAATGGTGGAGGTGATGTGGGAGTAAAGGATATGGTGGTGGATGGAATCTGTACTGTGGTGGGAGGTATGGTGGTGGCTGTGGTAGCTGTGGTGGATGTGGTGGCTGTGGTGGTGGATGGTGTGGCTGTGGAAGTGGTAGTGGTGGTGGTAGAAGTAGAGGCTATGGTGGTAACGAAGGTCAACCGACGCTTCTTCTTCATCTGACCATGGGGCTGAGCCATCCTCTTCCTCCTCGTCCCCGTTGAGGTGGATGCTCCCCCTACAACCCTGCCTGCTGACCCCGGTGCATAGCTTGGGTCAGTATCATTCTCTCCGGAGTCTCTCGGGTGTTCACCAACCACCCTTAGCCCATGTTCTGTGGGAACTACCTTGCTTCCCACAGTTCGCGTTAGGGGCTCCTCATCCGACTCCTCCTCCTCCTCCGCACCAGGAACAAAATCCTGATGAAATCCTGCTGACTCGGCAACGTCTCCAGCTGGGGCAGACACTGGAGGTATAACATCAGACACAGTGCCTCTCGGTGGAGTAGGCATATCGTCCCCAGCGTCCCCACTATCATCATCGTCAGAGTCATGCTCTGGGAGCAGCAGCCTCTCATCATCAGAATCACTATCCTCATGACGCCATTTGCATCTCCCAGGTGCCACATATCTTTCGTTGGCCAGGTGACCAATCAACCTCTTGACCTGGGGCTTCACCTGCTTGCCCCTATAAACCCTCATCCGACCTAAAGTCGTGTCATCCATGATCTCCAAAGCCACTGCATCATGGCTCTCCTTTGGAAGATGTGGCAGCTTCTCGTTGAAGATCAGCTGTAAAAACCTGAGGTACATACAAAATCCTTCCTTCCCCTTTGCCTCCAGGTTCTCCACCAGATAAGAGAAAATCATACTAGAAAAGCTGAAGGGGTGGTTCAGCACCAGTGCCACGTAGGCATTTTGGATCTGGTCTGATAGGTCGTCGAACCCACCCCTCCGTGAAGCAATGCACTTAAGGATCACATGAGCTAAGTACTTGTACTGGGGGCACAGGTTGCTCTTGTTGAGCACACCTGAGTTTATGTCCCCAGCGTACTTGATCCTCAGAAAGCATCCTCGGACAGTCAATGGATGTAATCTGGTAGGGTGATCCGTATCATCTCCCAACTCTAGAACTCTCTGGATATCAGCAGCAGTGACCTCGATATCATGACCCAGAATAGAGCTCTGAATACTGTAAGGCTCACGAGAGCGATCCACAGAGGCATTCTCCCAGAATGCCTGGTGTAGTGATCTGTAGGGCGTGCAAGGAGTAGAGATAGCCTTATGGATCCGGGAGCGTCTTAGGAAAGCTATAATCTCTGTGAACTCGGCCCCGTTCCGAGTAGTATGATCCAAGTGAGCACAGATGTTGTGCTTTGGATTAATGGACCATCTATCAGCCATTTTCCTGAAATACATAACACAGAACCATTAGTACATAATACATCAAAATTCAGTTCTAAGTGTAATGTTGAAATTCATTCTGATTCATTCTGATTCATTCGTGCGAATGAATCATGCGACTGAAGTCAGTCGGCTGTCCTTTCATGCGACTGAGCTCATTCGGGTGAATGAGACATGCGATTGGGTTCAATCGGCTGACTGAGTCTGCGATTGGTTCAGTCGACCGACTGAGCTCAATCGCATGGTTCATTCGGCCGATTGACCCAACCGCAAGATTTAATTGTGCGATTGGAGTTCATCCGGACGACCAGTCGCCTGTCCCACAGTTCAGTCGCCTGTTGTTCGAATCTTTATCAAAACAAGTGATTTAACATGGATTACCGGGTCAATAGACTCGCATTCTTGTTACTAATAACCTATTAAACTTAATTTTAACGTTTTGCATAGTTTAGGTAGGTTATTAGGTCATGTTCAGTCCGTTTCTTGTTTTCATTCGAATATCACCAAATTAGGGTTTCATTCTTTCTGATTTCGGTGAAATAAGACTTCAATCTACTTGTATAATTAATAGCGAACGTCAGTGAATCAATAGCAATGAGAAAACAAGGTCTACTGAAATTTTGGCAGAGTAACGGTATAGTGTGCGATTTGAGAGCGATTGGGGTGTGATGAGTGAAATGCGATCGACTGTGCCCTTTAAATACTGAAGCTGAGTTCAATCGGCCGACTGGCCTCATTCGCTCAGTTCATTCGGGCGACTGAGGCTCAATCGTGCGATTGGCCCATCAGTCGCATGCAGTTGACCGACTGAGGTTCAGTCGGTGACTGACTCAATCGTACCTTTCATTCGCATGTTCAGTTGACCGAATGAGTCTCAGTCGGTCGACTGACTCATTCGCCCCCTTCCAATCGGTCGAATGGGTCATTCTGATAAGCCATTCGTGTGAATGGCTCAATCTCATGTCCATTCGTGCGAATAGGAGCCATTCGAATGGTTGGTCCATTCTCATGGTCCAATCGTACGAATGGGTCACACTTAGTTAATTTTTCTGCCATTTTGCACATTTTACATTTAAAACCCTTTTAACTTTTGAGATTTACATTATGAGCATTTGATCATCTCAGACATGATCATTTTAACTTGAAAATCCTTTGATCACCTCAGACGTGATCCTTTTAAGCAATTTAGTCACCTCAGACGTGACCCTTTTAAACATTTAAAGCACATGTGGTCATCTCAGACATGACCCTTTTAGTGAGTTGACTCCTTAGTGATTTTCCTGATGTAGTCCGACAAACTAACTAACTGAAACGACTAACTAACTTAGAAAATTAAACTAAAGAATAAAAATAAGAATTGTTTTTGGCTTTTTGTGAGAGATAAATCCTAAGATGGACATCTACGGGATTTGGTTCCGGAATAGGCAGCTTCAATTTAGATTGACCACACCTGGACCAATTCAATTTTGGAATCATACAGGCAAGTCAAATCATTTGGGACTTGTTATCGAAATCTTTCGATGCTCAATTCTTGGTGTTCATCCAGAGTCGTTAGCAACTTTAGGAAATCATACTGGAACTCTTAGATCACCACATTGATTTGAACTTTCAAGCATTGCAGCCACAATGATTGTCAATATGTTTGTCCACTTAAATCCATACACAGACTTTTGACACAGACTGGTGATTGTTTTAGGTTTAATTATTTCAACTAACATTTGTGGATCCCACACTTATATGGTAATCAACATTCCTCAGGAGCTTTTGAGCGGTCTACGGGTATAATTACAAGAAGAGACTATTCTTAGAGCTTTCAAAGAGAAGCCAGTCCTCAGGTCATTGCCATCGCACAGCAGAGAGGCGGCAAACAACAATGAATTCTAGAATATCTAGGTTATGCTTATCCTCAGGTCAGTGCCATCGCACAGCAGAGAGGCACACAACCTATCTCCTTGTTAGAGCAGCTTAATTTTATTTTGCACAAAATGCACCAACAACATAAGTCATTAGCTTTATAGCATTTGTCTTTCATTTTTTTCTTGCTTTGCTCTATTTCTGGTCATCCGCACACATTTGTGGCGTTTACATGCTCATTACCCCTTATTGGAATATTGATGATTGTGTTAACCAGTGATAAGATGGCAGCCCACAGTCAGTTGAACAACTTAGTTTGAACTTGAGATCACCAGTCAGGTCTAATCATCTATTGTGTTGAGTCTACCGACATATCATTTGTGGTCTAGCAACCTCTAGGTCTACTTTCTTTGTGTTACCTTAGGAGTTACCAGTTTTTCTATCATCTTCCTTTTTATATTGCTTAGACTACACAGACTTATACTTTGAATTTTTGCATCTTTTCTAAATTTAATTTTAAGTCCCTCTTGATGTTCCTGTGTACTATCATTTTCCAATGGGTTTGAACCGGTATCACAGATACGATCTACCTTATATCAGCTATCCACTCCTTCTCCCTCGTTTTTTTTAATGTTACTTGCTGACATATTCTCCCCCTAAAATACTAAAATCATAACTGGTTTAATTATTTTAGGATTTTAATAAACAGCAAAATAACATGAGTTTAATTTAAACAGACTAAATAAACAAATAAAATAAAATAAAACAGAAAAACTTAACTAAACTACATCGGACTACACATTATCATCATCATGAATAACCTCACTTTTCTTTTTAACGCCGTTGACCTCTAGCAAATATTGAAAACGTGGTTTATCAAAGGCTTTAGTATAGAGGTCAGCGCGTTGAAAATCAGTATTAATTTTTACCACATCAATTAAGTTCTTTTCAAAACAGTCTCTTATGAAATGGTATTTAATACCGATATGTTTGGTCTTAGGATGTTGGACCGGATTTTTAGTTACTGCAATTGCAGCAGAGTTATCAACAAAAATAGAAGTAGAAGAGAACTTTAAACCGTAATCCCGCATTTGCTGTTGAATCCAGATGATTTGTGAACAGCAACTGCAGCAGCAACATATTCGGCTTCACAGGTTGACAATGCAACCGATGTCTGCTTCTTACACTGCCAGGTAACTAATCTTCTCCCAAATAATTGACACCCTACTGACGTAGACTTGTAGTTCATCTTGCAGCCCCCGTAATCCGAGTCACTATACGCGGTAAGCTCAAAGTCATCATCATGAGGATACCACAACCCAAGTGTGGGTGTACCCTTCAGATAATGAAAAATCCTCTTGACCCCAATCAGATGGTTGACCTTAGGCTTAGCCTGATATCTAGAACACAAACATGTAGCATACATGATATCAGGTCTTGAGGCAGTGAGATACATGAGGGATCCAATCATTCCTCGGTACATCGTGGCGTCCACTAGATCTCCATTTTCATCAGGTGCTATATCATGATTCGTAGCCAGTGGAGTCCCAGCAGCAGAAGCATTCTCCATGTCAAAACGACTGAGAATGTCTCCTACATACTTGGTCTGATGTAGAAAGATCCCATTTGGAGTCTGATCCACCTGTAACCCGAGAAAGAACTTCATCTCCCCCATAGCACTCATCTCAAACTCTTTCTTCATAACTGCTTCAAACTCTTTGCATAACTCTTCGTTCTTTGAACCGAAGATTATGTCATCGACATAGATCTGTACGAGCAGTAGGTCGCCATCTTTTTCTTTAATGAACAGCGTGCAGTCAATGACTCCCCTTCGAAAGTCGTGTTTCACAAGATGAGTCGAGAGTTTCTCATACCAAGCTCTTGGAGCTTGATGAAGCCCGTATAAAGCCTTGTCAAGCTTGTAAACTCTATCCCGATGATAAGGATCTTCAAATCCCTCGGGTTGACTGACATAGACTGTTTCTCTGATTTCCCCATGAAGGAATGCACTCTTCACATCTAATTGGTAGACTTTAATCTTCATGTACGATGCATAGGCAAGGAAGATACGAATGGCTTCCATCCTTGCCACGGGTGCAAACACCTCATTGTAGTCAATTCCCTCAACTTGGCGAAAACCTTGAACCACCAATCGAGCTTTGTTCCTGATAATGACCCCTTGGTCATCTTTCTTGCATTTCAGGACCCATTTGGTGCCAATGACTTTAGCACCTTTAGGTCTATCAACCAGAGTCCACACTCTTAACTTCTTGAACTGAAGAAGTTCTTCTTGCATGGCACTCACCCACGCCTCATCATTTAGTGCATCACTGACATATTTTGGCTCAAACTGCGAGACAAAACACCGATAAGCACCATCATGAATGTAACCCTTCTCCATAACCGAGGCGTAATCAGCTTAATAAAGCTGATTTCGGGTTTGTACTCCTGATCTGACATCCCCAATGACATTGTCAAGGGGATGATATTCGTGATCCTGGAGTAGTAGGAACAGCTACCTCAGAGCCAAGATTATGAACATTTGGTTCTGCATCTGAGGTAGTTGGAGTTTGAGGTTCTGAAGTCGAAGGTGCATCACTGGTAGATGCTTGTGGACTTTCAGGAACTGGAACCTGTTCCTCCTGACTGGTTGGGTCATCTTCTTCAGCTTCATCTTCAGAGGAGGAGTCACTATCATCGACTACTCCCCCTGACTGAGTAGAGATTCTCCCTGTGAGCTAGATGGTGTATTCAAGATATCATACATCATTCTAGTAGCTAACTCGTCATCCGAGGGAGAGAGAGGGATGTTGAAGGACTTGAAGAATCCATCATAGTCGAAAAAGTAGGCGGGTCCTTTGCCAGTAGGTGGTGTGGTATATCTCTGAACGTCAACATTACACCACACTTCTACTAGACCCGTTGAGTTGTTGTAAACTCGCTTGTTCGGTATGTTGTATCCTAGAAAGATTCCTTCATCCGCCTTCTCGCTGAATTTTCCTTCTTCTGTTTTCTTCAGAAGTGTGCACGGCGCGCCAAATGGTTCGAGATACTCCAAATTTGGTTTGCGTCTTTGTAGTAGCTCATAACATGTCTTTCCGTGGCGCTTGACAATCAGAACTCGATTCAGTGTATAACATGCATTAGCCACTGCCTCATTCCAGAATTGGATAGGCAGTTTCGAGTCTACTAGCATAGTCCGTGCTGTCTCTATCAAGCTTTTGTTCTTTCTCTGAGCAACGCCATTCATCTGAGGCGTGTAGGCAGAAGTGAATTGATGCATAATTCCCTTTTCCTTGCAGTAAGCCTCCATCCACTGGTTCTTGAATTCCGTCCCGTTGTCTGAGCGTACTTGTCTAACTTTCAGCTTGTAGAGAGATTCCAGTGTGGTTACTAACTCCTTGAATGACTCAAATGTTTCTGATTTGGATTTCAGAAACATTACCCAAGTGAACCTTGAGTAGTCATCAGTGACCACAAAACAGTACAAGTCGCCTGCAATGCTCTTTGTACTGACTGGACCAAACAGATCCATGTGAAGAAGTTCAAAAGGAAGTTCTATTGAATGAACTTTCTTTTCCTTATGAGACTTCTTCGTCTGTTTGCCTTTCTTGCAAGCTACACAAAAGTCAGGAAGCTAGAAATTCTTGACATTAACTCCTCTCACCAGATCTTTCTGAATCAAGTGATTCATCTTCCTTTGACTAATGTGTCCCATTCTCCTATGCCAGGAGATGGAATCCTTCTCAGTAGCTTTAGATAGAAAACACTGAACCTCATGATCCGTTGTAGAAGCTGTTGACAGATCCAAAACATAAAGGTCTTTATATCTTGAAGCTGTCATCAGAACTTGGTCCTCGGGGATCACGTAGTCTTTCTTGAGCACGTAACACTTCTTGTTGTCGAAGATAACCTTAAATCCCTTATCACAGATTTGGGAAACAGAAAGTAAGTTATTTTGAAGTTGTTGAACGTAGTTCACCTTATCAAACTTAACTTTCTGATTCCCCACTTCTCCCTGAGCTGTGATATATCCTCCCTTGTTTCCAGCAAATGAAACATGCCCTCCTTTTATTTGCTTGACGTTTGATAAAAGGGCCCTATTTCCTGTCATGTGCCTGGATGCTCCGCTGTCTACAATCCACGTGTTAGTTTCAGCACTGTATCGAACACCCTGCACATACAAGTAAAGGATTAGTTTAGGTTAGGAACCCAAGCCTTTACTGGCTTGGGTTTCCCGGAGGCATCACACATCATAAATTTCACCCATTGACCCTTAGAGGGTGAGGGTAGCTCAGGTTCCTTTTTGTCATCAGTATCAGACACGCAGGATGACTTCTCTTTCCATAAGCCAGATTTGTGCAAGGCCTGTTTGTGATAAACAGTCGACTGGCTTACAGGTTGAACTTTAGGTTCACTAGTTCTTCTAGGTGGAGTTAAAGAACTCCTCTTAGAAGACCTAGGCTTTGAATCCTGAAGTTCAATCTTTTTCCTAGGTGTCTGATAGAAAGGACAATAGGAAGCAATGTGTCCACATTCTCCACAGTTGTAGCACGACCTGCTATCAACTTTATGATTAAACTTTCTTTGTGGAGAATTGTGTGACACTCTAGTAACATCAATCACTTTAGGTTTTGACTCTGGTTCTTTTGATGTTTTCTCTGGTTTAACAAAGTTAACTGTTTTAACCTGTTTAACATCTTTCTCTTTTTGGTTAACTGGTTTTTGACTTGAAACATGTGAAAGATTAACATTAGAAGTCTTTTTAGGTTCTGATTTGACTCTGTTTGGCCCTGACTTTAAGTTAACCTTTTCAAAGTTTGTAACTTTTTCTTCTATGGTAGTAGCCACACCATGTGTATGCAGTTCACTCATCAGATGGTAGAATCTATCTATAACGTCGTCTAAACTCTCGTTTCCCATCGATGAGAAGTTATCGAATTCCTTCTTTAACTCCTTGGCCTTGATTGCCTTCAACGAAGCATTCCCGTCGTACCTCTTCTCCAGTTCATCCCAAAGTTTCTTGGATTGCTTATTCTCTGAGTACTGATGGAATATGTCTTTGGGGATAGACTGTGTAATCAATGCATAAACTCTTTTCTCTGCATTGTATTTAACTTTCTGCGCGTCCGTCATCCGTCCTAACGTTAGCTTAACTCCATCAGCTCCCACCGGTGTACTATACCCAATCTCGATGGCTTCCCACAGATTCGGATCCATTCCATTGAGGTAGATCTCAAAACGTTGTTTCCAGTGGGGAAACTCATCTAACGTCAAGAGCTTTGGTGGTTTATTATGATTACCCACCTCGCTCTCAAGCAACAGCAGGTTCTGTATCCTAGAGTCCTTCCCAGCAGTAAAGGCTGACATTTGTTCTTCCATGGCGAATAACTTTAAGTCTAATAGAACAAACTGTCACTGGTGCGACTGAAGGATCCGAATGGTCTAGTCGTGCGTATGAACTCTGCGACTGGTTCAATCGTGCGGCTGAACTAAGCGATTGGTTCAGTCGAGCGAATGAAGCTGATGCGTATGAGCAATACGAACGAACAGTTCAATCGTACGAATGACAGTGCGACTAGGTCCAATCGTGCGTATGGGCAATGCGAATGGAGTCCAGTCATGCGAATGGATCACTCGTGCGACTGAAGCTGCTGTTTTGCGAAATTTTCTAGGTTAAACGTGTTTTAGCCGTAAAAATTCGAATTTTCGCAAGGTCTAATCGCCTAAGTCCGTAGAAACCAAACTTTGATGAGCAGGGAACGTCCAAGATCACTTTTGACACCAAAGATTGCGTTTTTAATGCAAAAACACAAACTTTTATGCAATCTTGATTGAATCACACGTAATCAAGAGCCAAAGCTCTGATACCACTTGTTAGGACCTGGTATTTGAACGAAATACCTAGTGATTAGCGTGTAAACCAGATCAAATAGTGCGGAATCCTATTTGATTGGCGATCCAATCAGTGAGAACACACGAAGAATCAATCAAGAATTGAAACTAACATTAGAAGTCGATTGAGAATCGATCTAATGTGTTCTGTGAACTTGGAGAACGAATTGGGAGGCTTCTGGACGGCTAGGGTACGTTGGAGTTGAAATAGAATGAATGCTTACGTTTTTCCACGAATTGGGTTGTATTTATAGGTTAGTATTGTTCATTCGTGCGACTGGACCATAAGTATGGTTCAGTCGTGCGATTGAACCATGCGGTTGATTCATCCGCACGACTGAGTGTTCAGTCGTGCGACTGAGCCAATCTTATGTGTCAATCATATGACTGATCCAGTCTCCTGGTTCAGTCGTGCGACTGAGTCAATCGTATGAAGTTATTCATGCGTATGGTCCATTCGCATGGGCCATTCGCATGAGAACTTCATTAAGTTAAGTTTGAATGTATTAATTAATATAACTTTATGTGTAACCATTCAAACAATCACAAACCCAATTAACCAATTCAATATCGACTCATTAATGAAATATTAGACATTACAAATCACAAACAATCCATATCATTTCATTAATCATTTCATATTACATCATAATCAGACAAACAAGATCTATTACATTTCGTATCATGATCTAGGGACATACATGCATCAACATGGTTGAACTCTTCTTAAAGGTCTCCCAGCTAGTTTTTCCCTGAGATAAGATATCTCAAGTTGCTGATCATTGACCCTGTTTTGAAGGGTAGTCACCTGAGATTCAAGGTGACTAACCTTAGAGACTAAATAGGAGCATGTTTTTGACAGTTTTTGCACCTTTAGTCTCAGATTCCCCTCTTCTTCATCAGAAGAATCATTGGGGGATGAGATGATTGGACCAAAGTCCTCTCTCTCACCACCAGCTTCAGGTTTTTGGCTACTGGATTTCCTCTGCTCATTGACATTCTCAGTTGAGATGTCAATGGGCTGAGTTGCCATGGTTGAGGTCTTAATAATGTAATCACTTGCAAAAGTGAGAGCCTCTTCCATATGGATATCCTGAACAGGTTCAGAAGTATCCACCTCAGTTATAGGTGACCGATGTGGGCTAGACTGAGAAGACTCAGGAGTACTCATCTCTCTTTGAGTAGGGGAAGAGAAGAGAGACTCATGGTACTCACTGAAACCTAAGTCTTCATCAGTATAGAATGAAAGGTTGGGAATGGGTTGATTTAGATCTAAAGGCTGGGGATGGTAGCTGTCCCTGAAGGTTGTTCACTTGAGTGTTGAGACTCAGAGTGAAGGCTTAAGGTAGTTGGGCTTGTGAGCTCATCAGAGTGAGCATGAGGAACCTCAGCCCTGATAGTTGAAGAGATGGGAGTGGTTTGCTCCTCAGGGGAAGTGGGAGCTCTAGTGTCCACTTCCTTCTGTATTGGTGAGTATATGGGGACCTGCACAGACTCAATAGCTTGAGCAGGGGTTCATTTGGATTTTCTTTGGTAGGTGAGGATTACTTGTGGCCTTTTTGGTGGTAGAGAGGTAGAAGGTGTGGGTTCAACACTAGCTTGTATTGCTAGGTTGTCACCTTGAGCAATGAGCTCTAACATTTTGGGGACAAGGGCTGTTCTACCCCTGAGAAGCCTACAGTTGGCTTCTTCATGATTTTAAAGATGCCGGGATTCATTTGTCTCAATTTAAGAATATTATCTGTTTCCCTCAACTGTGAGCCTAGTTCACAGTTGAGAATGTGTTGAACATGTCTAGGAAACATATAATAATCTAAGGAGTCCAAGTTAGCAAGCAAATTTGTATAGACAAATTAAGAGTATCTGAACTTGACCCCTTGAACCATTCCATGCACTATGAAGGAGAGATCCTCAGGAATCTGGTCCCACCCTCCATGCTTGTTTGACAAGCTGTGGATAACCACATGGAGTAGGTATTTCCACTGGGATGAGACCTTCCCTTTCCTGAAGGTCTTTACAGAGAAATCTCCCTCATAGCCCATATGCTCAAAGGAATGATTGACAGCTTCCTTTGGGAAGGACAACTCACCTTCTTCATCATCCAGCTGCAAGTGAGTGTTGATGATGGCCGGAGTGATGAAGATTGTCCTCCCTTGCACTGTGGCAGACAGTGCCTTCTCCCCATCCATGATGACCTCTTGGCAGGTCTTCCAAAATTCAAGCAAATGATCCTCATAGAGAGTAGGATCAATGGTTAGGAGGTGAAATAATTAGACAAAGCTAAGAAACGGAAAATCTCTGAGAAACAATCATCTTTCTCAGAGCTTAACAAAGCAAGCTGATTGTATTGCCTGTGAAGTTGCATGGAGAAATCTGGGTTGTTTCTGCGGTTAAGGTTGGCCATTTGAGAAGCTTAAGGATGAAGAAAGGTGAAAAGCAAAGGCGGTTTGGGAATTAGGTTTGAGGAATAGTAGAATTGAAGAAGATAGTGGGGGAGAGGGGGAACCGTTGGGTATTTATGTGAAAAGGATTTGAACCAAAGTTAATGAAAGAGGATAAACTTTGAAATCCGAATGTCGGTCCCACCTCTGAAAAAGTAGTTTACTTTTGCTCAAAAAGTAGTTTTCTTGGAATTCGAAAAGCTTCCGAAGGTAAATTATCTTCGGAAGTTTTAATGAAAAAGCTTCCGAAGCTAAAATGACTTCGGAAGAATTTCCTGAGAATCTTGAAAATTTTACTTCGGAAGAGAAATAAAAACTTGAATGCTTTGTATATAAAAAAACAAAGCTTCCGAGAGTTAATTTTGCTTCGGAAGGAAAAAGTCCTTAAAAACAAATAAGTGTCTGAGACAAGTATTTAAGCTTCGGAAGATAGATTGAAACCTCTTCCAAAGGTAAAATTTCTTAGACAGTTATTTATTTTGAAGACATGATTTGCTTCCGAAGGTAAAAATATATCTTCCGAAGGATCAGAAAATTTTCAAGAATCTAAGGAAAGTCTTCAAAAAGGATTTTATATCCAAAGAAAACATGAGCTTATGAAAGTGATGAACTAGACAACTTAGGACACACATATTTTAGGAAATAATTAGAATTAGTTTTAAGAAAAGATCTACTCAAAGTTAATCATCCCAATAGCTGATATTAGATATTTAAATCTCTGTTCATCAAAAGCTTTTGTAAACAGATCAACATATTGTTCATCTGTATGAACTTTGACTAGTTTAATTAATCGCTTTTCATAGTTATCTCTTATTAAATGAGACCTGATATTGATGTGTTTGGTCCTTGAGTGCTGCACAAGGTTCTCAATGATAGAGATAGCACTGTTGTTGTCTATGTGGATAGGAGTCTCCTTGAAGTTAAATCCATAGTCCAGCATCTGATTTTGAATCCAAAGCACTTGAGCACAGCAACTTGCAGCAGCAATGTATTCAGCCTCAGCAGTTGATGCAGACACACAGGATTGTTTCTTGCATTGCCATGAGACAACCCTTCCACCAAGGAATTGACATCCCCTAGATGTAGACTTTGCAGTCATGTTGCAACCACCATAATCACTATCTGTATAAGCATACAGATTGAAGTCAGGATTCTTTGGATACCATAAACCAAGTGTTGAAGCACCTTTGAGGTATCTTAGAATCCTCTTGACAGTGATGAGGTGAGACATCTTAGGGTTGGCTTGATATCTTGCACAAATACATGTAGCAAACATGATATCAGGCCTGCTAGCTGTAAGATACATAAGAGACCCAATCATAGCCCTGTATGAGTGTTCATCTACACACTCCCCCTCAAGATCAGGTCCAAGGGAGTGGTTTCTGGCTATGGGTGTCTTAGCAATCTTACAATCAGTCATGTTGAACCTCTTGAGTATGTCCTGAACATACTTTGACTAACTTATGAAGATACCATCTTCAACTTGCTTCACTTGAATTCCCAGAAAGAAATTGAGTTCTCCCATTGCCCTTATTTCAAATCTGTCTTTCATCAGCTTCTCAAAGTCTTTGCAGAGCTTTGGATTAGTTGAACCAAAGATGATGTCATCTACATACACTTGAACTAGCAATATGTCATTTCCCTGTCCTTTAATGAAGAGAGTTCCATCTATAGTACCTCTCCTGTATCCATGTTTGCAAAGATACTCAGACAATGTCTCATACCTCTTCCTGGGTGCCTGATGCAGCCCATAAAGAGCTTTGTCAAGCTTGCAGACATAATCAGGATGATCAGGGTCTACAAAACCAGGTGGCTGTTTGACATACACCTCTTCATCAATCACTCCATACAGAAAAGCACACTTCACATCAAGTTGAAAGATCTTGAAGTTCTTGGATGCAGCAAATGCCAGGAATATCCTAACAGCTTCTAGTCTTGCTACAGGAGCAAAAACATCAGTGTAGTCAATCCCTTCTTCTTGTGTGTATCCTTGAACAACTAGTCTAGCCTTGTTCTTGATGATAATGCCTCTATCATCCTTCTTATTCCTAAATACCCATTTGGTTCCAATGGTAGTCTTCCTATGAGGAAGAGGACAAAGGTTCCAAACTTTTTGCCTTTTGAATTGAAGCAACTCCTGTTGCATAGCTTCAACCCAACTTCCATCCTTTAGAGCCTCATCAACTTTCTTTGGCTCTATCTGGGATAAGAAACAAGAGTGAAGACAAACTTTGCTTCATGGGTTTGTCCTCTTGTTCTTACCCCTGTGACAACATCTCCAATGATGTTTGTGGTGGGGTGAGACTTGTGGATCCTAAGCTGAAGGATCACAGCAAGTTGCTGAGAAAGATCCAAATTTGAGAAATTTAGATCTGGCATAGATGATTCACCCTCCATATCACCACACTTATCAAGATTGACTTGATCCAATGAGTGTGTGACATTATTGATGTTGTCATCTATGGTATGGTTATTAGCATTAAGGAATTCTTGATCACTTTAACCATCACCATTGTTGTCTTCCACAATTGAGGTATCTTTATCTGGTTGTGGAGCCTCTAAGCTGGAATTTGAAGGCACCCCAGATGTATCAGGTGAATTTGTCATTGTTGTGCTGATAGAAACCTCATTTGCTGAAGTAGTTCCAATTGGAGCTGAAGATGTATGAGTTGAAGGTCTTCTTAGCTCAAATCTTGGATCAGGGTCACCTGTAATTAAATTTTCTGCAGATCCTGAAGCATTCTCACAAGATTTGTTAAAACAATTGGTAACTAAATCAAGATCAAATAGCCAATCAGGACCAGAACCAGCCACACAGGGTGTGTGTTCATTGAAAGTCACATTGGCTGACTCCTCAACAATTCTAGTTCTGAGATTGTATACTCTATAAGCCTTAGCCTGGGAAGAGTATCCAATGAAGTGTCCATTATCTGATTTCTCAGCAAATTTGGCAATTTGATCTTTGGTATTCAAGATGGTGCAAGGACATCCAAATGACCTGAGAAAACCAATGAAAGGTTTTCTCTTGTGCCAAAGTTCATAAGGAGTCTTACCATGTGTCTTAACTACTAAAACTCTTTTTTGCACATAGCAACCAGTGTTTACTGCCTCTGCCCAGAAGGTGATGGGCAGTTTAGAGTCAGACAACATAGTTCTTGCAGCTTCAATTAGTGTCCTGTTTCTCCTCTCAGTAACACCATTTTTCTGAGGAGTCCTGGGAGCACTATATTGTCTTGTAATACCTTTTTCATCACAAAATGTATCAAGAATTTGATTCTTGAATTCAGTCCCTTGATCACATCTTATGGTTTTGACCTTGTGATCACTTTGATTCTTAATTTTTAAGATGAAATTCTTCAGAATCTCAGGGGTCTCATCCTTAGTTCTAAGAAAGAAAACCCAAGTGAATCTTGTAAAGTCATCTGTGATCACCAAACAATAAGAGGTCCTTCCTAGACTCATTACACTGGTGGGGCCAAAGAGATCCATATGTAATAAGTGTAGGGGAGTAGTGATGGAGTTCCTTTCCTTAGGCTTGTGAGATACCTTATGTTGCTTCCCTTTCAGGCATGCAACACAATGATCATCACTTGTAAACTCTTTCTTTGGCATTCCAGTTACCAAATCATATTTAATTAGTTTATTCTTGTTCTTAAAGTTTACATGGCACATTCTTTTATGCCATAGGAAAGACTCATCACTATTTGCTTTAGACAGAAAGCATGAAACTTCTTCAGAGGGAGATGTTTCTTGCAAGTCCATCTTGTACATGTTCCCTTTCCTTGGGGCTCTAAGCAGGATGTGCTCATGAGGAATGACCACTCCAGGCTTGAGAACAATGCGCTCATGCTCAGTAAAGAGCATGTTATGACTCTGATCACAAAATTGGGATGCACTCAGAAGATTGTACCCAAGCTCCTTGACAAAGTTTACCTTTTCAATACTGAGCTTACCATTTGTGACCTTGTCCCTTCCAGAAATGTAACCACCTTCATCTCCTCCAAAAGCAACTGGTCCTCCATCAATCTTCTCAAAGTTATGGAGTAGTGACCTATTGCCTGTCATGTGCCTGGAACAACCACTATCAATGATCCAGACATTCTTGTTTGTCTTGAGCTGTTCCTGCACAAAGAAAATGATTAGTTACATTTGGAAACCCAAGCCTTATTTGTCTTGGGCTCACTAAGTATAATAGAAGGTAATGCAACAGTAATAGATCCTATGGTTGTGCTAGGAGGATCTAGAGCTGTTGTTGATGGAGAGATTTCAGTCACTTGGTCTTTCTTAGACTTCCACACCACCTTTGGAGTCTTGGACTTGACCTTCAAAACTTTGGAAGCTTTTGGGACTTAGGAAGTTTTGATGACTTTCTACAGTCACTGCAGCAGACTTCAGTGCTTCGGAAGAATTTCTTTCTTCCGAGACCAACTTCTCTTCCGAAGCTAATTTTCCATTTGCCTTCTTCTTAGATTTGGAGCTTTCGAAGGAAACAGACTTTCCTTCCGAAGCTTGAATCTTCTTGGAACTCTTTGAAGTCTTTGTCTTGGTCATATGGACAGTACTTTTAAGATTGTATGGACAATCCTTAGCAATGTGAGAGGTACTTTCACACATGACACATAACATTTTCTTCTTCACAAGAGTCTTCTTATGAGAACAAGACTGTCTTTGGTCACATTCCTTCTCCAACTTCATCTTTGCAGATGCTGAGACAGTTCTTATGGGCTGGGAACTGTTCTTGGAGTTTGATGGTCCAGGCTGTGCAGCAGTGGTACACAGCAGATCAGTCTTCTTCTTGGTACTGAGATGATTTGAACAAGAACGAGAACTCTTAGCTGAAGAGTTTTGGTTGATGTCTTCAGTCTTTACTACTTCAAACCCTGCAGAGAAAAAAACTTGTTTCTGCTTAGAGTCAAAAGTAGCCTTGATCTCTTGAGCCTTCCTTGCTTTTCTTTTGCTCTTCCTGATCAAGTTCTTTCTCATTGACTTGGTCATCACAGTAATCTTCTTCTCCTTAGAAGGATAGTGGCCCTTCTTAGAATCCTCCTCTTCACTCTTCTCAAAGGAATTCTTCACTATCTCTTCTTCATCCTCTTCACTTATAGGATCTATGAGAGGAAGCTCATCTTCACAAGTTCCACACCTAGGAGATCTTACAGACAAGATTGTGTGTGGAGGAGCTATCTCATTGGATCCTAGTCCCTGTCTATTTTGATAACACACCTTGTTGTGCAGGGATGAGGATATCATGTTCTTGAAGGTCTCTTCTTCAAGAACACTCTTTTCTGCTCTGGCTTTGCTGATAACAAGCTCAGCCTGGCACTCAGTCAGCTTGGTTATGAGATCTTTGATTTGAGTCCTAAAATCTGTATGCTCATGTTTTAGAACTGAAATTGTTTTCTCTAAGTCCTCTATCTTTAGTTTATAATCATTTTGAGACTTTCTAAAATCAGATTTTAAAATGTTTAAGGACTCAAATCAGATCTCATCTCCAAGTTATAGGACCTATATCTATTAACTTTAGCAATGCATTCAGGAGTACAGAGATGTTCCAATACCTTGGCTTCATCATGATCTGCCATTAGTGCTTGTTTTGGAGAAGTATCTTCCACCTGAAAGCTCCAGTCAAAGCCTCCTTCTTCAACAGCAATAGCAGCTTGTTGCTTTGGCTTCTCATTCTGAGGGGCTTTCTCAGTGTAGTTTGGTCTGGTTTGTGTTTGGCCACTATTTGTTTTAGGTGCCTTACACTCTCTAGCAAAGTGGCCCATCAGGTTACAGTTGTAACACATGACTTTGCTTTTATCCAAGCCAAACTTTCCACTGGTTGCATTGCTTGGAAACCTCCTTCCAGTTCTCTTGTAGAACTTCTTGGCTCTATGAGTGAGAAGAGCCATCTGCTGAACTATTTCCATATATTCCAGATCATCTGGATGGATACAATCCAGGTCTTCAAGAGTGAAAAGAGAGTTGCCACAGCTTTCATCAGAAGACACAAAGGCTTGAGAAGAGCTTGTCTTTTGGAATGGGCTTCCTTGAGTGTAGTTCTCCCTGGGTGTCTCTGGGAAGGTGATGAAAGGACCCTTTGGTGAATTGTCAGGGTAGCATATGAGATGATGTTGGGGTTCTATGCTATCTCTTTCAACCACATGCAGGGCTAAACCCAATTGATTGTTGGAGTTGCCAGATGAATCTTGCATGTTTATCTCCATCTGGTAACCACTGAGAATCCCATATAACTCTGTCAGAGTAAGAGTTTTGAGATTTTCAGTCCTCTTGATAACCACACAATAGTGTGTCCATTGCCTAGGAAGTGAGGACATGAACTTCCTTACAATGTCTCTATTTTCAAGGGTATCCACTATCTTAACATACCTAAAGTATTGCTGAGTCATGGTTTCACCTGTTTTGAAGGTGAAGTTTTCAACTGCTGCTTCAGAAGATCCTTCTTGTTCTCCTTGGCTTCAGAGGAGCATTCATACATCAGTTTTAGTGCATCCCACAGCTGTTTAGCTGTTTTGCACTTCTTGAAACCTCTGTACACAGAGTTTGGAAGGGCAGTTTGAAGGGCTGTCATGGCTTTTCTATCAATCTCTACTCTCTTCCTATCTTCATTAGAGTAGTTACCCACATCTTTGGGAATCATACCAGCACCAGTAGCAGAAGGAGTGCTGGGTATGAAAGGTCCATTTTCAACAGACTCCCACATTCTTGAGTCTAGAGACCTGATGAAACATTCCATTCTCATACACCAGGTATCAAAGTCATCAAGAGTGATCAGTGGGGACTTGTTCATGGTTCCAGTTTCTATATCAGTCTTGGAAATGGCTGCCATTTGAAAAGTTTAGTATTTGTGTGTGTGAGGGATCTTAAGATGGTGAGATCTTATATCAAGAGCCTGAAATGCTCTGATGCCAATTGCAGGACCGGTGAAGGGTGGTCACTTACAACACAACAACACAAAGAGGAGATTAACCAAACTTTAATCAAACAGTAAACTGGATTAACCACAAGTATGATACTAAGAACACAAGTAATGAGTAAGAGACAGAACAAGAGAACACAAGAGAATGGGTTTCAAGGATGCAGTATATTGCTTTCTCAAGTTCTATTAAAAGTGTTATAAAGCATAAAGAAAGATACTAGAACATGGAATACTTATACTACAACCTACAGCCGGCTATACTTTGAAAGCCAGCTGGATACAATTGACTAGACACAAACAAAATCAATTGTAGAGTCAAAAGGCATATCTGCCTTTTGACTTGTGACTATGACATGCCATAGCTCATATCCTAATATATTACAAAAAGAATAAAAGTACATAAAGTAGTAAGCATGGACTCAAGACCTCAATGTACAGTTACCAAAAACATGGACCTTTCACCAACTCATGTAAGTTGGTGACTTTACAGAGTTGCAGCGGAAAGGTGGTCCAGCTTTATGGTAAAGTACATCAGATAAAGGCATATCTCTAAAAGTCTTCAGAAGAAATCTGTCTTCACTATTTGGCTTCGGAAGACTTTGTCTCTGAAGCTTCGGAAGACTTCACTTTTGGCTTCGGAAGATATTGGTCTTGGCTTCGGAAGATTTTACATTTAGAATATTTCTAGTGCATGGTGTAAAACTTCCGAAGCATTTCTACTTCAGTTCTTTAGTGCATTGCTTGCAGAGAGACTTTGGATGTTTTGGCTGCATCAGACTAATAGGAATCCTTACAATATATATATATATATATATATATATATATATATATATATATATATATATATATATATATATATATATATATTATTCAGTATAAGCATTTTATATATGTATTTCATAATTATATATAAAACTTAATAATAATATTATAACCAATACTACAATTCATCAAATCTGACCCGACTCTCAGTTTTTGGTCCGACCACTGAACTGGTCGAACCGACTGGTTCTTTGTCTACAAAATGAATTGGTGTGGTTCAAATGTAACGCCCGGTTATTTTCTTTGAAGCCGACAAAAGAAAGAAAAGAAATAAAGTCCCAAGTCGAGGGACCAAACTTGCCAAAACAGGAAAACCCTTGAATGAGTGGGGGTATAAAAGGGGGAGGGCAGCCCATTCTCCCCTCATTCTCCCCTTTCATTCGGTTCTAGAGAGAAGAAGAGAGAGTGAAGAGCAAAGCTAGGGTTTTGAAGAATTCAAGGTGCCAAAGTCGAGGTTTAGCGAGCTTGCGTGAAGCATTACTCGTAGAGGTCGTTAATGTGAGTTCTAGGACCTCTCTTTTGGTCTTCCCGGCACTCGCTGATGTTTAAAACAGCTTCCATTTCCCTCACCCATCGGTGAGCAGTAGCAGCAGTGCCATTGCCATCAAAAGTTGGGGGCTTGCATCGTTGGAACGCCCCATAGTTACAGCCTCGTGCCGCCTCCGGCGCAGGCTCCTCCGCTTCTTCCTCTTCATCATCGAAGAAAACCGCTTCAGTCTCGGGCCGTCTCCTTTCGCCCGAAGATCTACCCCTTTCTTGTCTCTCCCCATCCCTAACCGCCCTCATTACTTCTGTCATTACAGACGGTAGGATCGTCCTCATGGCCTGTTGCACTTCCTCCGCAACCACCTCTCTCATCGAGGCCCTCTGATTAGCATTCTCATCGCCGCCCTCCTGATGAGGGGTCTCGGGTTCCTCATGAACTACTCCTTCAGCCCTAGACCTTCTTCTTGTGACCCGTGGTTCAGCACCACGTCCACCGCCACCTCGAGAAACCTTAGAAGATCTACCACTGGCCATTCTCTAAACACACTAAAAGATTCAAACACTAACACGGTCATTCAAGGAACAACTCAGTTTATGTCAAGTATAGTAAGTCCCTAATTACAGTGGCCAGTTGTGATTAGCCACTTACTTTACTCTTCATACCCCGAGTATTACCTATCCTGACTACATTAGTATCCAAATCTTACCAGCAACACATAGACCACATAACATGCGCACATAATACTGGTTAACGTTAACTTACATAAATCATTTACATATAACTTTTACCTGCAGGCACGTAGCTACTAGGACTGGCATCCCTTTTCCTTTTAATCCCATTCTTAGTTTAAGATTAGGTTTATTTGGAAATTTACCCAATTCACTTAAACTTTGGCTCTGATACCAACTTGTAAGGCCCCGTTCCCGGAAACCTCACAGTTGGTCAATCATTGCACTTAAAACATTATAAAACGTACATTTATTTTGCAGCGGAATTTAAAACTTTCATTAATAACTAAAAACATGTCATATCATATATTTACAACATTAGTTTTCATCTCAAAATACAAAGACATGTCAAAATACGGATGCCAGCCTCAAAATGCTCCTAGTAGCTTATGCATCCATGCCTGCAACTCCTCAGCATCTACAAATACCTGCCAACTATCATGCATACAAAAGTCAGCGACGCTGAGTGAGTTCTAGTTTTATAATAAAATACTTTACTTTGTTAAAACCATTCTTTACTATATTTCAAAATCATGATATACTTTACAATCATTCGCGATCATGCATCATACGTACATACAGATAATATCATTATTATCTTTGCCATTCGTTCAATAACTTCGCTTATTCAACGTATTACATTATCGTTCACTTCTCTTTCTAGATCCGGTCAGACTTTACCCTCCTCGTGGCACTCAACCACGATTACTGAGGTCGAATAACAAGAATCATGTTCAGTACGTTATTACGATAATTCATTAACGTTCTTTTCATACTTTATTCTTTCATACTTTATCTTTAGTTCATTACTCTTTATTACTCGAGTCTCGTCTCATGCAATATCCCCGTCTCACGCTCGAAAGCTGATGCTGTGCCGGGACCTGCTCACAAGCCCCCGACTCATGTCCGAAGACTGACACAACACCGGGATACGCGACAAAGATCCCATATGAGTCAATCACAGGGATTGAACTCCATCCGAGTCTGTTGCAACACAAAGTCGCTCACCTCATAACTATGCTTGGCTTTATGCCACACCCCCGGAGTTATACGTAACTCGGGTAACCATCATATCTATGCTTGGCTTCATGCCACACCCCTACCGAAATGGGTAACAACACCCCCACCGAAATGGGTAACAACACCCCCACCAAAATGGGTAACAACTCTGAAGGTCAGTCACAAAGACTGGAACCCATGCGTGCACACTTTAGGATTTGCTGAACCTCACGCGGTTGAGCTTAAGGCATTTAGAGCCGTGCACTTCACTATACTTTGCTTGCAAGCCTCTTACATTCGCGTTCATTCATTAATACATACATTCATTTATTAACGTTCCTCTTTTCATTATCTTCCACTTTACGTTACATAATACTTTATTACGTTCATTAACGTTCTACGCAAAGCCAAGGGAAGACATACATACATACATACATGATAAGGAACATATACTAATCATAAACATACATCGTCACCATAACGGCAACATCATACATGCATAACACACATCAAACACAAGCCATCACATCATAACCAGGCCTATCTCCCCATTTCACCCCTTAAACCACTTAGAAAAACCATAGGTCCAACTTGGGCGCATGGGACCTTTCAGGCGCATGACCATAAAAATTCTAAGTATAAATTAATCTGGGCGCATGGGCTCTATTTGGGCGCTTCTGCCCTGCTTAGGTGCATCAACACTTAGCCATTTTAACATTTTGGGCGCATGGGATTCATTTCAGGCGCATGGGGACTTCTTTCAGGCGTATGGGGACTCCTTTCAGGCGCATGGGGACTCCTTTCAGGCGCATGGGGACTCCTTTTAGGCGTATGAGCCAACCTTTAGGCGCATGGGCCTCATTTCAGGCGCATGGGCCTCATTTTAGGCGCATGGGCCTCCTCTTGGGCGCATGGGCCTCCCCTTGGACGCATGGCCAATAATTCAGGCGCATGGACCACTGTTCATGTTCGTCTGAATCATTCTGAAATGTTCTTTACACGTTCAAATTCGTCCGATTATCATTCTAATCATACCCAAGCATAAATCTAACATACTAGGGCCATATAGATATGCTAAACCTCATCATGAACCCACAATTACACTAAAACATACATACATCATTTCGAACATAAAGCTGTAAACCCACGGTTATTTTCAAAACATTTACTTAGTATGCATAATAGCCCCAAACGAGTTGAAAATCAGTAAAAGAGGGGTTCTAGAAACTCACCTTGAGCAGCCTTTGAGCAACACCCTTCCCGTTCAAAACCCACCTTCGATTCAACTCTTGAATCCCGAAAACAAACTCTAAATACCAAGAACTTCGGTTAAGAACTCGAAACCCAGCTGGAACCGAGCTCGTTATAAGAGAAGATTTAACTTTTGAAGCTGCTTCCTCCACTTTCTCTCTCTAGAACCGGGGCTCTCTCTCTCTTCTTTCTTCTTTTCAGCCGGTTGAAGAAGAAGAAGAAGAAATGGGCATCCATGCCCTTTTTAAACCTTAAAATAATAAGGTTTGTACTTTGTATACTTTTTCCCCCTCCACTTGTGCACTATTTCTAATCTTTCTATTTACTTTTCTTTTCCTTTTGTTTTAAATAGAAATTCGGGGTGTTACACCCGACCAAGCACGTTTAGGTCGGCGGTTGACTTGGCAGGGAGGCTGTATGATGAAAGGAATGTGGTGGTGGCTGAAGGCAGCAAGAAGGGTGGTGGTGACCGGAATTGGAACGGGAAGAGGTTTGGTCGAGGTGGTATTCCGACGAGTAACAAGAAGGCATGGGTGGATGACCGCCGTGTGGTCACACCTGGTGCGGGGTCGAAGAGGTGTTGTAAATACAGGAAGGAGGATTCGGGAGAATGCAAATTGGGGTCAAACATCTGCTTCAAGTGTGGGAAGCCTGGTCATATGGCTAGAGATTGTGGGGTTGTTAGGTGCTACAACTATGGGGAAAGTGGTCACATGAGTAGAGACTGTAAGAAGCCGAGGGCTGAGGGTTCGGGGGTGAAGAAGACTGGAGGAGAAGGACAGAGGGCGAGCGCCAGAGCGTTTACGATGACGCAGGAGGAGGCTAGGACGGACCCTGATGTTGTGTTAGGTACATTTCTAGTAAACCAAACTTTAGCCTCTGTGTTGTTTGATTCTGGTGCTAGTAAAAGTTTTATTTCTACTGCTTTCTGTGCTAAACTGCCTGTTAATAGTAGGAGTGTTGATGCGCCCTTTGATGTAGAAACTGCCATAGGAAAGTCTACCAGGATTTCTGAGATGATCGAAGGTTGTGACGTGGAATTAGAAGGTCACAAGTTTCCTGTTAGATCATTCGTGATGACCTTAGGTGGTTTCGATGTAGTTCTTGGGATGGATTGGTTAGCGGACTACGAGGCGAACATTGTGTGTCGCAAGAAGATGATTCGTTTGACAGCGCCTGACGGGAGTTCGGTGACGGTTTATGGTGATCGGGTCACGACGATTCCGAAAGTGATTTCAATGGCGGTGGCGGGAAAGTGTATGAGGCGTGGATGTAGTGCCTACTTGGCCTATGTAAAGGATGTGGATACGCCAACACCACAACTAACTAATGTACCGGTTGTGTGTGACTTTCCAGATGTATTTCCCGAAGACTTACCAGGAGTGCCACCTGACCATGAGATCGAATTTCAGATCGATTTGATACCAGGTGCCCAACCTGTTGCTAAGGCGCCGTATCGGTTGGCTCCTACTGAGATGAAAGAGTTGATGGAACAATTGTAGGAGTTGCTTGACAAGGGGTTCATTAGACCGAGTATCTCTCCTTGGGGTGCTCCGGTCTTGTTCGTGAAGAAGAAAGACGGTAGCATGAGGATGTGTATCGACTACCATGAGTTGAACAAGTTGACAGTGAAGAACCGATACCCGTTACCGAGGATTGATGATTTGTTTGATCAGCTTCAAGGTGTCAGTAGGTTCTCAAGGATAGATCTTCGATCGGGCTACCATCAGCTGAAGGTGAAGGAGCAGGATATTCCTAAAACAGCTTTTCGCACGCGTTATGGTCACTATGAGTTCCTCGTTATGTCTTTTGGTTTGACCAATGCACCAGCTGCTTTTATGGACTTGATGAATCGAGTGTGTCAGCCGATGTTGGATAAATCAGTGATCATGTTTATTGATGATATCCTGATCTATTCGAGGAGCGAGAATGAGCATGCCGGTCACATTCGAGAGGTGTTGGAGACGTTGAGTAGGGAGAAGTTGTATGCTAAGTTCTCCAAGTGCACGTTCTGGTTGCGTGAGGTTCAATTCTTGGGTCACGTGGTGAACCCTGAAGGTATTATGGTGGACCCGGCAAAGGTGGAAGTGGTGATGCAATGGAAGTCTCCAAAGACGCCATCCGAGATTCGCAGTTTCTTGGGTTTGGCGGGGTATTACCGAAGATTCATTCAAGACTTCTCTAAGATAGCTTCTCCGTTAACTAAGTTGACCCGTAAGGATGTGAAATTTGTGTGGGGTCAAGCTCAAGAGAAGGCGTTTGAGGAGTTAAAGGCGAGGCTGACTCAAGCTCCTGTTTTCTCGTTACCCGATGGAAGTGAAGATCCGGTGGTTTATTCTGATGCTTTCTACTCGGGGTTGGGATGTGTGTTAATGCAGAGAGGAAAGGTTATAGCCTATGCATCCCGACAGTTGAAAGTTCATGAGGTTAACTATCCTACTCATGACTTGGAGCTAGCAATCGTGGTCTTTGCATTAAAGATTTGGAGGCACTACCTGTACGGGACGAAGTGCACCATATTCACTGACCACAAGAGCTTGAAGTACTTTTTCGAGCAGAAGGACTTGAACATGAGGCAAAGGAGATGGTTGGAGCTCATAAAAGACTATGATTATGAGATCCATTACCATCCGGGCAAAGCAACGTGGTGGCAGATGCCCTTAGCCGAAAGGAGAGACCTGAGCCGATTTGGGTGAAAGCCTATCAGTTGAACATGACCTCGGATGTGATGAAGCAAGTTAAGGAGTTTCAAGATGAGGCATTGAAAGAAGATCACCTTAACTCTGAAAGAATGAGAGGTCTGGTTGCAGAATTGGGTGAAAACACACTCAGTGTTAAAACCCGATTCGGGCGTATGTGGATTCCTCGTTTTGGGGATCTACAGGTGAAGATCATGGATGAAGCTCACAAGACTTGGTACTCTATTCATCCCGGTGCTACAAAGAGGTATCAAGACATGAAGAAAGATTATTAGTGGCCGGGTATGAAGCATGATGTGGTAGAATATGTGAGTAAATGCCTTACTTGCTTACAAGTGAATGCCGAACACCAAAAGCCGTACGGGAAGATCCAACCTTTGGATATACCGGAGTGGAAGTGGGAGCATATCACCATGGATTTTATTACGTAGCAGCCCCGTACCGCGCGAGGGTATGATGCTATATGGGTGATTGTTGATCGTCTGACAAAGAGTGCTCACTTCCTACCGATCCGCGAGACATATTCATCCGAGAGGTTGGGGGATCTTTTCATTAAGGAGATTGTAACTCGTCATGGTGTGCCGGTGTCTATTGTGTCTGATCGTGACACCCGGTTTACATCTAAATTTTGGAAGAAATTCCACGATGCTATGGGGACGAGGTTACACATTAGCACGGCTTATCATCCCCAGACTGATGGTCAGTCAGAAAGGACCATTCAGACGTTGGAGGATATGCTTCGGCCATGTATTATTGATTTTGGAGGAAGTTAGGATGACCACTTACCGTTAGCGGAGTTCTCATATAACAACAGTTACCATGCCAGCATTGGTATGCCTCCTTATGAGATGCTATATGGTAGGAGATGCAGAACACCCTTGTGTTGGGGTGATATTGGTCAGAAAGAGTTAGGTAGCATCGAGGTAACCGAGGCTACGACTGAGAAGCTTGAAAGGATTAAAGCCTTTATGAAAGCAGCTAAGGATAGACAGAAGTCGTATGCTGATAAATGACGTAGACCGATTGAGTTCCAGGTGGGTGATAGAGTTATGTTGAAAGTCTCACCTTGGAAGGGTATCATTCGGTTCAGAAAGCGGGGCAAGTTGAGCCCGAGATACATAGGGCCTTTCCGAATCATTGCTCGAGTAGGAGAGGTGGCCTATAGATTGGAGTTACCAGATGAGTTAAGTGGAATTCATCCGACGTTCCATGTATCTCATCTGAGGAAATGTTTGGCAGAAGAAGATATGATTGTACCACTGGAAGATATCGAGGTAGACGAACGGCTCAATTATGTGAAACAACCAGTGGCAATCATCGACCGTAAAGAGAAGAGATTGAAGAATATAGTGGTCTCACTTGTGCGCGTACAGTGGAAAAAAACTAAAAGGGGGAGGGCAGCCCATTCTCCCCTCATTCTCCCCTTTCATTCGGTTCTAGAGAGAAGAAGAGAGAGTGAAGAGCAAAGCTAGGGTTTTGAAGAATTCAAGGTGCCAAAGTCGAGGTTTAGCGAGTTTGTGTGAAGCATTACTCGTAGAGGTCGTTAATGTGAGTTCTAGGACCCCTCTTTTACTTTTGTTTTTGTTTTTTTTACTAGATTGGTATTTTTGGGTTTAACATTTATTTTTTTTAAGTAAAGACAAACGAGACAAAAGGGTTTTTTATTTGATTTGTTTAAAGTAAGGGCAAAAAGGTAAAGTTACATGGATTTAGCAAAAAAACTAATCTCAGTTAACTTTTGGACCAAACATGAAAGCAAACAGAATACTTGAGGACTATATCCAAAATTATTAAGTTTAAGGACCAAACCAAAAATTTAACCCAAAGCACATGGACCATCTTTGTAATTTACTCTATTTTCTTTTAATTACACCATAAAAACAAGCATTTTTTAATCTTTAAAATGTTTATAGTGTTGATATAAAAACACAGGTTTTTTAACTCATTATGTAATTTCATTATATCATTGTGTAATTTTTGAATTGATATAGATTACATAATTATCTGATGATAAATACACAATAAAGTTAAAACATAAAAAATTTACATTTCTTATTATTGTGTTATTCGAAAAGCATCATTTAAAAAACACAATGGTCAACATTAGACACAATGGTAACATATTAACCAACACTAGATTAAATGATTAGCAATAGATATAATGAACTGCTTTGATGAGAATTACAAAATGACACGTCAGGATTATATAATGAAATGAAAAACATAAAATAATTACATTTTTAGCATTGTGTTATTTTAGAATCATAATTTTAAAAAACACAATGTATAACACAACAGTTAACATTAGAAACAACGAGTAACACAATGACCAACACTAGACTCAGTAATTAATAATCATTGTTTTGAAAATCAGATCGGACCGGCTGGTCCGACCGGTTGAACAGGGAACCGGAATTTAATCCAGTCTGCTTCGTGTTAAAACCGTTTTAGCATTGAACCGATGGTCGGACGGGTTGAACCGGCCGGACAGGCGGTCGAACCGGTAACCTGACCGGTTGAACTGGGGGTCGAACCGGTTGAACTGGGGGTTGGATACTTGATGACTAGCAATAGACATAATGAACTGATTGATGAGTATTACACAATAACCCGACTAGGATTACACAATAAACTAAAAATTTTAAAAAAAATTTGCATTGTGTAATTTGAAAATCATCATTTATAAAAAAACATAATGCATAACAAAATGGTCAGTATTAGCCACAATGATCTTATTAATATCACATAATAACCTGATATTCTACAATGAACTTACGAATATTACACAATAAGGTCAAGAATATTACACAATGACCTAAAATTTTATGAAAAACATTTCGTTTATTATGCATCAAAATTATAGGCTTTTTAAAGATAAATAAACCTTGTTTTTATGGTGTAATTATTTTTAAAAAAAATAATATTGTATGTAAAAGTTATGAGCGTTTAAAAAAAGATGGAACTTGAAAATATGATTAAGACTAAAATACACTTGTCCTACCATTTAAAGTTTCAATTATTACCATTAAGCCATCAAATTTTATTAGTCATTGAATCTAAAATCTAATGGATAATAATCCTTCTCAACTTTTTAAGTATTTCCTCATTTTTACAATAACCCCATACTAGTTATTAAACTAGTTATGTTATGTAATTATTTTTTGTGATAGTGTATAAGTCCTAAGTCTAGATATGGGCCAGTTTCGATGAAGGAGTTATTCCGTCATAAATAACTGTCAATGACAGTTACAACAGATGTTATTAACTATCATCTTAGCAGGTATAAATAGGGGGTCATTTATCAAAACATATGTTGATGTATACAATGTTCTATCATATTAAAACTTTCTAATCTTTAAGTACACACACACACACACACACACACACACATATATATATATATATATATATATATATATATATATATATATATGTGTGTGTGTGTGTGTGTGTGTGTGTGTGTGTGTGTGTGTGTGTGTGTTTGTTTGATACAAGTAGAGAAGAATAACAAATGGCATCCGAGCCAATCAATTTAGGGAAGATCAGTGAAAGAACTCAAGGATGCATACTTTACTGGCAGAAAAATGGGTGTGATGAATCCCCATTTTCCCAAGCGTTGTTCTAAGATCATGTGGATCGGGTGGGAATAGCATCGAAGGATTTGAAGGATCCAAAAGAGTGCAACAGTAGTGAAGATAGCTTGTGCATCAAGTTAGAAGGGTTCAACATAGGATTTGACAACCATGTAAATAGAGAGAAACAAAAAGGCTTCCCATCTAGAATTTAACGATCATATTGGAACAAGAAAGGGCAGATTGCAGTACACAGAAAGGTTATGTAGTAGTTATTGCAATTAGCCATATCATTTCCATAGGGCCTGTCCCCAAAAGAACCAAGAAAATTGAATTTATGATAGGAGGGACAAAGGGCAAAGGATGGTACGATATTTGGTATGCAAGACTCATCCAAAAAGAGCATGCATCAGGAAACAAAAAAATGTTTAAAAGTTAAGCATTTCGTTCGGTATTGAGGCTTACACCCATGGATATACAAGAGAATAACTTAGAAGGAAAGCTTATGTGAATGTAAGGCCCCGTTCCCGGGACGCCTACAGTTGGTCATTCATCGCACATGAAACATATAATTGCATTTAACTTATAAACCATTGCAGCGGAATTATCAAAATAGACATCTCATTTCATTATAAAAGCTTTTGCCAAATAATACATCGTTAACCAGTTACAAAATACATTGTTGCATTACATCACAAAAGCCTTATATAAATGGATGCCATCCCAAAAGAGCTGAGTAGCCTCGCAGCGCCATCCTCAGCAATGCTCACCTGCCAATTGGAAACACATAAAAGTCAGCGTTGCTGAGTGAGTTCTAGTTTTATAATAAAACATACTTTACTTTCATTAAAACCGTTCGTTACTTTTGCATGATCACGCATCATACGTACACATAGATAATATCATTATTATCTTCATCATTCATTCATTCTTTAACTTTTACATTCTTTCATCATTACAACTTTTCCTTTCCATCAAACCATAAACCTTACCCTTCTGTTCATGGTACTAGGCCTAGGCCTATCATAGACCTTCTATAACGGTGCACCGCACCTCATGGCCACAGCACCTAAGGTAAAGTTTAGGTGTACCATTGCCATATGCAATACCTTTCTGTTCATGGTTCTGAACCTAGGCCTATCATAGACCTTCTATAACGGTGCACCACACCTCGTGGTCACAGTACCTAAGGTATGCAGCAATGGTTCTATACAAATGGTCAATCAAAAAAGAAAGACCCCGATGTGCATCCTCCTGGGGTAGCGAACCCACACACCGTTGGGCTAACACCTTTTAATGGCGTGTCCAAACACAAGGCTTGCAAGACTTTCTTTACTTCATCATTTATTAATGCATGCATTCATCATGTTCCTCTTTCATCGTCTTTCACTTTACGTTACATAATACTTTCAATTCATTCTTTAACATAACACGTAAAGCCACAAAAAAGATAAACATTCATCATAATCAGGAACATCAATATATATAGTCATCATCATCATACAGGGTAACATCATACATACATAACATACATCATGCATAAGTATGCAACATCATCACCGTCATGCCCAACATACCCTCTAAGGTCTCAACAATCATCTTACATGAACTTACGGGAATTTCCATGTCAAACTTACATCTGCACTTTCCCCCGAAAGTCAGTAATTAAACTACACATTTCCCCGGGTACAACAGCCCTACTTGGGCGCATGGACCCTTCAGTCGCATGCGAATGGACACCCAGTCGTGCGTATGGACCTCATGCGGATGGAACTAATGCGAATGAGCACCTATGCGACTGACCTCATGCGAATGGACTCAATGCGAATGAGTCCCATGCGATTGGAACTAATGCGACTAAGCACCTATGCGACTGGACCTCCAATCATACGAATGAAATTTTAATCGTGCGAATGAACCCTCAATTGTGCGAATGAACCTCAATCGTGCGAATGAACCTCAATCGCACCTCAGTCGGTCGTATGGCCTCCAGTCGGTCGCCTAGCCCTA
This sequence comes from Flaveria ramosissima, assembly GCA_025215565.1. Lineage (NCBI taxonomy): Eukaryota > Viridiplantae > Streptophyta > Magnoliopsida > Asterales > Asteraceae > Flaveria > Flaveria ramosissima. Next base: position 69,451,752 of record CM046029.1, on the reverse strand, counting down.
TCTGATGCAGAATGGAGTTCATCCCGAACCCAATCTGCCATTTTCGACCCCCAAGCTCATCCAAACCCATTCTAAGCCTAAATCAACCATCCTAAACCTTAGGAATGCATACCACAACACCATACAAGCACACACAAGCCCGGAAACAAACTCCAAACGCATCACATGCAACACACCCAAATGGGTCAAGCACACACACATACAAAAACGGGTTTTTTATGCTTTCCAGCCCTAAAATCGTTTGAAAACAAGTAAAAGAGGGGTCCTAGAACTCACACAAACAATCACAACGAGAAGAGATTCGATTGGACTTGCTACACGACGATTTTGCGCGCTCGAATCTACACGAACCAACCTTTTCTCTCTTCGTTCTCTCCTCTCTTTCTTTTGGCTGAAAATTGGGTGTGGGGAGAGGGTTATGGCTGCCCTCTCCCTTCAAATACCACCACCTACTCAACTTTCTCTCAGTGGCGAGTTTGGTCCCTCGACTTTAGACTTTATTTCTTTTTCTTCATTCGCCGGCTTCAAAATACATAAATAACCGGGTGTTATAAGTCCACCCCCTTAAATAGGTTTCGTCCCCGAAACCTGTTATTCCTCGAACAAACGTGGGTAATGCTGCCTCATCTCTTATTCAGTCTCCCACGTCGACTCGGATCCTTTCCTGTGCTTCCACTGTACACGCACAAGAGGAACCGTTTTATTCCTCAACCTCTTCTCTTTTCGATCGATGATTGCCACTAGTTGCTCCACATAATTGAGCCGTTCGTCAACTTCAATATCTTCCAGTGGAACAATCATACCTTCATCTGCCAAGCACTTCCTTAGATGAGATACATGGAATGTCGGGTGAATTCCACTTAACTCATCCGGTAACTCCAGTCTATAGGCCACCTCTCCTACTCGAGCAATGATTCGGAAAAGGCCTATGTACCTCGAGCTCAACTTGCCCCGCTTTCGGAAACGGATAATACCCTTCCAAGGTGAGATCTTCAACATAACCCGGTCACCCACCTTGAACTCAATCAGTCTGCGTCGTTTATCAACATACGACTTCTGTCTATCTTTGGCTGCCTTCATGAAGGCTTTGATCTTTTCAAGCTTCTCAGTCGTAGCCTCGATCACCTCGACGCTCCCCAACTCCTTCTGACCAATATCATCCCAACAAACGGGTGTTCTGCATCTCCTACCATATAGCATATCGTATGGGGGCATACCAATGCTGCCATGATAACTGTTGTAGTACGAGGATTCAGCTAACGGTAAGTGGTCATCCCAACTTCCTCCAAAATCGATAACACATGCCCGAAACATGTCCTCCAATGTCTGAATGGTCCTTTCTGACTGACCATCAGTCTGGGGATGATAAGCCGTGCGAATATGTAACCTCGTCCCCACAGCGTCGTGGAATTTCTTCCAGAATTTGGATGTAAACTGGGTGTCACGATCAAACACAATAGACACCGGCACACCATGACGAGTTACAATTTCCTTGATGAACAGATCAGCCAACCTCTCAGATGAATATGTCTCGCGGATCGGTAGAAAGTGAGCACTCTTCGTCAGACGATCAACTATCACCCATATGGCATCATACCCTTTCGGGGTACGCAGCAGCTTTGTAATGAAATCCATGGTGATGTGCTCCCACTTTCATTCCGGTAAATCCAAAGGTTGGATCTTCCCATACGGCTTCTAATGCTCGGCCTTCACTTGTAGACAAGTGAGGCATTTACTCACATACTCCACCACATCACGCTTCATACCCGGCCACCAATAATCTTTCTTCATGTCTTGGTACATCTTTGTGGCACCGGGATGAATAGAGTATTGAGTCTTGTGAGCTTCATCCATAATCTTCACCCGTAGATCCCCAAAGCTAGGAATCCACATTCGTCCAAATCGGGTTCTAACACCAAGTGTGTTTTCACCCAACTCCGCGACCAGACCTCTCATTCTTTCAGAGTTAAGATGATCTTCCTTCAATGCCTCATCTTGAAACTCTTTGACTCGCTTCATCACATCCGAGGTCATGATCAACTAGTATGCTTTCACCCGAATCGGCTCGGGCCTCTCCTTTCGGCTAAGGGCATCCGCCACCACGTTGGCTTTGCCCGGATGGTAATGGATCTCACAATCGTAATCCTTTATAAGCTCCAACCATCGTCTCTGCCTCATATTCAGGTCCTTCTACTTGAAGAAGTACTTCAAGCTCTTGTGGTCAGTGAAGATGGTGCACTTCGTCCCGTAAAGATAGTGCCTCCAAATCTTTAACGCAAAGACCACAGCTGCTAGCTCCAAGTCATGAGTAGGATAATTGACCTCATGAACCTTCAACTATCGAGATGCATAGGCTATGACCTTTCCTCTCTGCATTAACACGCACCCCAACCCCGAGTAGGAAGAATCAGAATAAACCACCAGATCTTCACTTCCATCAGGTAATGACAGAACTGGAGCTTGAGTCAACCTCGCCTTCAGTTCCTCGAACGCCTTCTCTTGAGCTTGACCCCATACGGACTTCACATCCTTTCGGGTCAACTTAGTTAGTGGAGAAGCGATCTTAGGAAAGTCTTGGATGAATCTTCTGTAGTAGCCCGCCAAACCCAAGAAGCTATGAATCTCGGATGGCGTCTTTGGTTTGCCGGGTCCACCATAATCCCATCAGGATTCACCACATGACCCAAGAACTGAACTTCGCGCAACCAGAACGCGCACTTGGAGAACTTGGCGTACAACTTCTCCCTTCTCAACGTCTCTAGAACTTCCGGAATGTGACCGGCGTGCTCTGTCTCGCTCCTCGAGTAAATCAGGATATCATCAATAAACACGATCATTGATTAATCCAACATCGACCGACACACTCGATTCATTAGATCCATAAAAGCAGCTGGCGCATTGGTCAAACCAAAAGACATGACAAGGAACTCGTAGTGACCATAACGCGTGCGGAAAGCTGTTTTAGGGATATCTTGCTCTTTCACCTTCAACTGGTGGTAGCCCGATCGAAGATCTATCCTTGAAAACCAACTGGCACCTTGAAGCTGATCGAACAAATCATCTATTCTCGGTAAGGGGTATCGGTTCTTTATCGTCAGCTTATTCAGCTCACGGTAGACAATACACATCCTCATGCTACCGTCCTTCTTCTTCACAAATAAGACCGGAGCACTCCAAGGAGAGATACTCGGCCTAATAAACCCCTTGTCAAGCAACTCTTGCAACTGCTCCATCAATTCTTTCATCTCTGTCGGGGCCAACCGATACGGTGCCTTGGCAACAGGTTGGGCACCCGGTATCAGATCAATCTTAAACTCGACCTCTCGGTCAGGTGGCACTCTTGGTAAGTCTTCTGGGAACACGTCTGGAAAGTCACACACAACCGGTACATCGACTAGTTATGTGTTGGTGTATCCACATCCTTCACATAGGCCAAGTAGGCACTACATCCACGCCTCATACACTTTCTCGCCACCGCCAATGAAATTACTTTCGGAATCGCCGTGACCCGATCACCATAAACCGTCACCGAACTCCCGTCAGGCGCTGTCAACCGAATCATCTTCTTGCGACACACAATGTTCGCCTCGTAATCTGCTAACCAATCCATCCCAAGAACCAAATCGAAACCACCTAAGGTCTTCACGAACGGTCTAACAGGAAACTTATGACCCTCTAGCTCCACGTCACAATTCTCTATCATCTCAGAAATCCTGGTAGACTTACCTATGGCAGTTTCTACATCAAAGGGCGTATCGACACATCTACTACTAACAGGCAACTTAGCACAGAAAACAGCAGAAATAAAACTTTTACTAGCACCAGAATCAAATAACACAGAAGCTAAAGTTCGGTTCACTAGAAACGTACCGGACACAACGTCAGGGTCCGTCCTAGCTTCCTCCTGTGTCATAGTGAACGCCCTGGCGCTTGCCCTCGGTCCTTCACTTCCCGTCTTCTTCACCCTGACTTAGATGTCTCGTATTTCTCGAAAAAGTGATTCGATTGATGGGATTTGGTATGATACTTATGAGATCGATGATATCGATGAGATTGATATTCAAATATTTCTTCTTAGAGCGTATTGATTTGACCCCATAAGCGGGACCACCACCCAATAGCATGTTGCCACCTAGAGAATCTCCTAATTGTTTCAGAGCAACTAGAAAGAGATTCTTTAACCAGAAAGAATTCGGTTCAGATGTAGGATACCTATCCAGAATTTTTCGCAACTCAATCATAGATGATGGAATCATCAAAGATTTGACCTTTTCATCAGCCCTCAGCTTCTTACAATCCCTACTCATGTGGCCCTCCATGCCATAGTTAAAGCACCGGACCGTACGACAGTCCTTGGCTATATGCCCCGCCTTCCCACATTTGAAGCACACATTCAACCCAACCTACATTCCCCACTATGCTCTCTCCCACACTTACCGCACTTCCTCATACCCGCACCCGATGCGACCACACGACGGTCGTCCACCTGTGCATTTTTGTTACCCATCAAGGCATCACCCCGACCAAACCTCTTCCCATGCCAGTTCCGATCACCACCACCCTTCTTGCTACCTTCAGTCACCACCACCGTTCTCTCATCATACAGTCTCCCCGCCAAATCCACCGCCGACCTAAACGTGCTCGGTCGGGCAGTGATCATATGCCTGCGAATATCCACCGGCAAACCCTGAATGTACCTCTTAATCTTTCGTGACAGAGGCGTCACCTGATCCGGCACCAGACGTGCCATCTCGTTGAACTTCGTGGTGTACTTCTGGTGCGTCATGGTTCCCGCCTCCAACTGCAGGAACTCCCTCTCAACCTTGTCCATCTCCCGGTGAGGACAGAACTCCTCAATCACCAACTTCTTTAGTTCGGGCCATCTCATTCTCCCGATTTCCCGATTACCCTCAGCTTGGAAAATATTGTCCCACCAGCATAAAGCTGAGTCCATAAACAAGTGGGTAGCAAACTTCACTTTCTGGTCCTCCCGGCACTCGCTGATATCAAGAACAGCCTCCAATTTCCTCACCCACCGGTGAGCAGCAGCAGCAGTGCCGTTTCCATCGAAAGTAGGGGGCTTGCATCTCATAAACACCCCATAGTTACAGCCTCGTACCACCTCTTGCATGGGCTCATCTTCTTCCTTTTCCTCATTATCAGAGAAAATCGTTTAAGGCTCCAGTTGCTCCCGTTCCCCCGAGGCCCTGTTTCTCTCCTTTCTTTCTCCTTCCTTTACTGCCTTGATAACTTTCGGTCACCACAGACGGTAAGATTGTCAGCATGACCTGATGCACTTCTTCAACAACAGCCTCCTTTACCGAGGCCCTCAAGTTAGCACTCTCATCCCCAGCCTCCGGATGAGGGGTCTCAGGTTCTTCAGGAACCACCTTTTCAACTCTACGCCTTCCCCTTTTGGGTCGCGGTTCAGCATCAGGCCCACCACGACCTCCACCCCTAGAAGTTTTAGAAGATCTACCACCGGCCATTCTCTAACACACTGAAAGATTCAAACACCAACACGGTTATTCAAAGGAACAGCTCAGTTTATGTCAAGTATAGTAAGTCCCTAATTATAGTGGCCAGTTGTGATTAGCCACTTACTTTACTCTTCATACCCCGAGCATTACCTATCCTGACCACATCAGTATCTAAATCTACATACAACATATAAACCACATAACATGCACACATAATACCGGTTATCATTAAGAAATTACCTGATGGCACGCAGCTACTCAGATTGGCATCCCATTCCCATTCCGTCCCATTTTCAGTTTAAGTTAAGGTTTATTTTGAAAATTTACCCGTTTCACTTAAACTTTAGCTCTGATACCAACTTGTAAGGCCCCGTTCCCGGGACGCCTACAGTTGGTTTTCGATCGCACATGAAACATATAATTGCATTTAACTTTCATAAAACATTGCAGCGGAATTATCAAAATAGACATCTCATTTCATTATAAAAGCTTTTGCCAAATAATACATCGTTAACTAGTTACAAAATACATTGTTGCATTACATCACAAAAGCCTTATATTAATGGATGCCATCCCAAAAGAGCTGAGTAGCCTCGCAGCGCCATCCTCAGCAATGCTCACCTGCCAACTGGAAACACATAAAAGTCAGCGTTGCTGAGTGAGTTCTAGTTTTATAATAAAACATACTTTACTTTCATTAAAACCGTTCGTTACTTTTGCATGATCACACAACATACGTACACATAGATAATATCATTATTATCTTCATCATTCATTCATTCTTTAACTTTTACATTCTTTCATCATTACAACTTTTCCTTTCCATCAAACCATAAACCTTACCCTTCTGTTCATGGTACTGGGCCTGGGCCTATCATAGACCTTCTATAACGGTGCACCGCACCTCATGGCCACAACACCTAAGGTAAAGTTTAGGTGTACCATTGCCATATGCAATACCTTTTTGTTCATGGTTCTGGACCTAGGCCTATCATAGACCTTCTATAACGGTGCACCGCACCTCGTGGTCACAGTACCTAAGGTATGCAACAATGGTTCTATACAAATGGTCAATCACAAAGAAAGACCCCGATGTGCATCCTTCCGGGATAGTGAACCCACACATCGTTGGGCTAACACCTTTTAATGGTGTGTCCCGACACATAAGGCTTGCAAGACTTTCTTTACTTTCATCATTTATTAATGCATGCATTTATCATGTTCCTCTTTCATCATCTTTCACTTTACGTTACATAATACTTTCAATTCATTCTTTAACATAATACGTAAAGTCACAAAAAAGATAAACATTCATCATAATCAGGAACATCAATATATACAGTCATCATCATCATACAGGGCAACATCATACATACATAACATACATCATGCATAAGTATGCAACATCATCACCATCATGCCCAACATACCCTCTAAGGTCTCAACAATCTTCTTACATGAACTTACGGGAATTTCCATGTCAAACTTACATCTGCACTTTCCCCCGAAAGTCAGTAATTAAACTACACATTTCCCCGGGTACAACAGCCCTACTTAGGCGTATGGACACCCTTCAGTCGCATGGCCTTCAGGCGACTGAACATCATGCGATTGGACTCATGCGGATGAACATCTATGCGAATGGACACCCAGTCATGCATATGGACCTCATGCGTATGGAACTAATGCGAATGAGCACCTATGCGACTAACCTCACGCGAATGGACTCAATGCGAATGAGTCACATGCGATTGGAACTAATGCGACTAAGCACCTATGCGACTGGACCCTCAGTCGTATGACTCCCCATGCGACTGGACCCCCAATCGTACGAATAAAACCTTAATCATGCGAATGAACCCTCAATCGTGCGAATGAACCTCAATCGCACCTCAGTCGGCCGTATGGCCTCCAGTCGGTCGCCTAGCCCTAGCTGATGTAGAATGGAGTTCATCCCGAACCCAATCTGCCATTTTCGAGCCCCAAGCTCATCCAAACCCATTCTAAGCCTAAATCAACCATGCTAAACCTTAGGAATGCATACCACAACACCATCAAGCACACACAAGCTCGGAAACAAACTCCAAACGCATCACACGCAACACACCCAAATGGGTCAACACACACACATACAAAAACGGGTTTTCTATGCTTTCCAGCCCCAAAATCGTTTGAAAACAAGTAAAAGAGTGGTCCTAGAACTCACACATACAATCACAACTAGAAGAGCTTCGATTGGACTTGCTACACGACGATTTTGCCCGCTCGAATCTACACGAACCAACCTTTTCTCTCTTTTTCTCTCTTCTTTCTCTCCTCTCTTTCTTTTGGCTGAAAAGTGGGTGTGGGGAGAGGGTAATGGCTGCCCTCTCCCTTCAAATACCACCACCTACTCAACTTTCTCTCGGTGGCGAGTTTGGTCCCTCGACTTTGGACTTTATTTCTTTTTCTTCATTCGTCGGCTTCAAAATACATAAATAACCGGGTGTTACAGTGAATCTCATATAAATGTCAAGAACCAAAAGATATATGATGTTTACTATGTGCCTACATTGAAGAAGAATGTGCTAAGTATCGATAAGGTAAGAAAGCAAGGCTACGAGATAACATTTGAAGAATATACTTGCATAATTACGCTAGAAACTGAAAGTCATTATAATCAAGAAAAGGAAAAGCAAGAAACGAATATGACATGTTGGATATGCAAGAAGAGTACCCATTATGTAGTGGATTGTCCACATAAAGGAAAACAATTACATCAAGAAGCACATGGTCTAACAAGTGAAGGTAAAGAAAAGGCAAGCCTATGGAAGCATTTTGAAGAAATTTCAGTTTATGAAGACAAAAAAAGATCCCCGAAAGAACAAAAAAGGTACCATTTATTCATTCTACACATTTAAGTTTCATAGATGCAAGATTGTTTGGTGTTTTTGGATCTAATTCACATAGCAACAAAGGTACAAGGGCATCGAGTCAAATTTGAAAGTGAATTTGAAAAGGTTGTTAATTGGTTTATGAAAGACTTCTTGAAAATCTGCACAGAAATGCCCCATACCACCAAGGGACATCTATTGTTATTGGGTAAGTCTTTTTGAACTTCACATGACGGTTCAGAGTCTCGGAGGATATGCAACAGTGAATGAAAGATCTATGGACAGAAATCTCACTCCACACAAGTTATGATGCTGGGATACTGAAGTTCATTAAAGAAAATAAAATTGTAAAATGTCTCCACATCATTTACCTACGTTACCTTGAGATGTTAGCATGGTACCATCTCAAGTTTAAAGGAAGAGAAATCACAATGAAACTAGGGAAAAGTAGCAACATCACAAAATAAAGGAGCAAAAGGTTTGGACCGAAGTAGACTTACCCTTAAAGAAAAAGATCAAATACGAATTTGGCAAGCTAAACCTAGGGGAGTCAATGTTTGCAATATAATTTTAGCTTAATTATTAAAATACTAATGTAATTATTATAGGTGACAATTGATCGGGTGGTGAAAGTTCAACATTTAGAGGCTCTATTTTTGTGTTAACGTGTCAAATTATGGAAAATAGAGTTACTTTTGGATATTATTGTGTTTGTAGGATAAATGTGATCCTATTGAACGATGTAAGTCTTGTGAATAAGGGTATGACCTTGAACCTTAACCGAGCCTTGATAAGTAATTAGTAATGTGTACTTGCAATGATAGTTTTATAACTTACAATTGAGCTTTGCTTGAGGACAAGCAAAAGATAAGTGTGGGGATTGTGATCAGATGGTGAAAGTTCGACGTTTAAAGGCTCTATTTTTGTGTTTATGTGTCAAATTATGGGAAATAAAGTTACTTTTGGATATAATTGTGTTTGTAGGATAAATGTTAAGAATACAAAGAATTTGGAAGAAACGGAATGAAAATTGGAGCTCGAGAGGTGAAGATATGTAAAAGAGAAGTTCTAAGAAAATGGTAACTTGAAACGGCCATAACTTGAGCTACAAAAGAGTTACGGGGCCCACGACCTATCAACGGCAAGATCTCGAAAAGTTACACATGAAAATCAACTTTTTGCAGGGGGTGGCACCACTGACGCCATTCTAGTGCCACCGACGCCACCGACGTTAGTAAACCCAAAACCTGCTAACCGGTGCCTCCTCTAACGCGTAGCTTGACACCAAACTGGAGCCACCAATGCCATTGTTGGCTCCACCGACGCCGATCATCACGTTTTGATAGATTTTAACCTAATTTGAGGGGTTTTAAAGGGGGATTAACCCTAAGACGAACAACATCTTTTCCATAATCAATCTTGGACGAAAAAAGGCATATTTCATCATTCTCAAGCCCTTCCAATATCAAGATAATCAAATCTACATGATTCATTCAATTGGCTTTAGAGATTCAATTATGAGGCAATGATAATTTGTTTGTGATTCACTTCGGGGGATGGGTTTGTGCAACTTTCTATTTTTCTTAGTTTGGAACTTAGATTTGAGATTGGATTTTGTACCCTTTAAGTTCTTGTGGATTCAAATCATGATTTGATTATTTAAACAATTCAATTATGCTTAAACCTAATTTTGATCTTATATAACTTTGGTTTTCTTTAATCATTGTGTGATTGATTATTAAAATTACAGTTACATTATTCAAATTGGTAATTGTGTGAATGAAGTCCTTTAAGCTTTAATCCATAATTATCACTTAGATCCTATCATGTGTAAGTCATCATTAATGACATCTCACTAGGTTTCACTAAAGAAAAATTGCCAAACCTGAATCCTGAAGTGGGTTGCTTTTTTACCAAGATTGTTAAAACCTAAACTTTTACTTCAGTAATTTGATTCTTTCTCAATTCAACAAATCAAGCAATTTACTTTTCAATGTTTAATATTTTTAGATTAATCATTGCTAGCACTTTTCTGTGATTCTCTGTAGATTCGACACCCTTCTTACCATTTACTATTAAGGGTGATTAGGTACTCTTTAATATATATACTTTTGACCGACCACACAACACTGGTCAAAATGGCGCCGTTGTTGGAGAATCGTTGCGCTTAGTGTTAGTAATAGTTATTTACTTTCTTAAAAAATCCTTAAAAAACAAAAATATTTTCTTTTATTTATTTTTTTATTTATTTATTCTTTTGTCGTTTGGAATTACTAATGGTATTTGCTTCTTGTTTGTAGGTAGTTAATTTGCACGCTTAGTAGAATCTCAAATGATGGATTGGAACCGGGAGAATAATCTATATATGTGTTGCGGAAGCCTTTATCATTGGGTTCAAGATTGTATAATGTTTGAGAGAAAATATGGAAACATAAAAAGAATATGTTCTGAATACATGCGACAAATGAGATATGTGAGACCAAACTACGAATATAAAGAAACCTACTCATAGTATCCACGCTATGAACCACCTCCATCATCAAATTATCAAGAAAATTATCACGTATACTTAGAATACAAATATGCCTAATAGTGGGATGTCAACCAATATGAACCTAAGATGTCATATTTATCGAGTTATCGAGAGGAGTATGATAACTACTATCCTGAATTTAGTGTCATATAAGATGCATCAAGGTTTAATGAATTCTAACCATGATGAAATCTTGAACATGTTGGTAGAAATGAAAAAAGAAGACAAAGAAAGAGATACGGTACTTGAGGTATTGGTTAAGCAGGTTCACCAACTAGTTAAGGATATGGCTCAACTAAGACAAGAGCAATCTGAGTTGGATAATGGTACCGTGATTGATGGTGATGTGGTTGAAGAGGTTACGGAACTTCAAGAGCATGAATGTGTATGCTTAAAGTTGATAGAAGACTTAACACCTTTACAGAAGCCAAAACCTAAAATAATCCAAGTTTATCCTGGTCCTTCTCTCGTGCTTATTATTCCAACCAAAAAAGTTGGAGAAGAGGGTTTGAGGAAAAAGAAAAAGAAGGTAGCATTACAAGACATTAGACAAATCATCATAAAGTGGATCCGCATCAAATATTCAATATACTTACCGATAATTCAGGTTTGTAAATTTATTTTGCAAAATTTTTAATGTAAATCACTAGCTTGTTGCTTATCAAAAGATTGGTGTAGATCCTAGGTCATGATCATATTCTTTAAAGTTACAGGATAAAGTATTTCTAGCTGGTAATTTTTGAAAATGTTAAGGATGCCTGATTAGGGTTAACAAGCTTTAGTATAATAAACTCATGTACATATCGGTAGCCTAAATTCCTACTTGGTGAGATCTTGAGCCTATTACTTAAAACATAATCACACCACACACACACACACACACACACACACACACAATATATATATATATATTATATATATATATATATAACATATATATATATATACATATATATATATACATATATATATCTATATATATATATGTATATATATCTATATATATATATGATATATATATATATATATATATATATATATATGTTGAGTGCAGGCCATTTATCACTCTTGTTGCAGAACTTGTATTGTTTGATGCATACCAAGACCATAAGCAATGTGTTTGCACACAAATGACAAAGACAATTTAGGAACCCCTTTACTTGTTATGGTTTATTTATTCTTATCCATCCTAACCCTTAGTAGCCATGTCAAGCCTTAAATCATTCTTTTGTTACACCCGATATATAAATCCCAAGCTGTTAGTTGATAACCGACCATGAAACCATTCAAAGTAAAAGAGCATCCGAAGTCAAGTTACATTATAAAAGAAAAAAAATTGATGAAAAAGGAATATTAAATGAAAAAAAGGAAAAAAAAAGCAGTTGTTTAGAATTGATCAAAGTGATCTAGCTCTATTAGTCATGTTAATAAGGATGGTTTAACGGTCTGGTTTATATTTCTATTTGTGTTAGCCACTATGAAAATCCAAAAATCTCCTACCTTTACTATGCCCAAAAACCCGTAAGTCCTTTAGATATGTGCAAAGTCTATGCAAGTCGTGGAGGTGTGATTTCTATACAAGCTTATGTGGACAAAATGTTATAGTGGGTTATTGAGTGAGTACACTACTATGTATTTTACTAGTCCAGATATAAACCGAGAGGAGTGAATTATTGTGAGGGGTGTGCATGATACTAAAAATCAAAAGCACGTTAAGCCTAGTTGGGTGAATTCATGGTTTACTTGAATATAATTAACTTGCTAGAATGTAAACCTGAAGTGGGTTGCTTTTTCACCAAGATTGTTGAAAACCTAAACTTTTATTTAGTTAATTTGATTTTTTCTCAATTTAATAAATCAAGCAATTACTTTTCAATGTTTAATATTTTTAGATTAATCGTTGCTAGCACTTTCATGTGATTCTCTGTGGATTCGACATCCTTCTTATACTTTACTATTAAGGGTGATTAGGTACTCTTTAATATATACTTTTGACCAACCACACGACATCGATCAATAATATGTCTTATATCTAGATATGGGTCAGTTTAGATAAGGCAGTTATTTCTGCAAAAAATAACCGTCGATGACAATTACAATGGTTGTTATTAACTACCATATTGGCAGGCAAAATAGGGGTTGTGTTTCAAAACATATGTCAATGTATGTATGCAATATTCTATAATATTGAAATTCTCTCATCTTTAAGTATATATATGTGTGTTTGATACAAGTAGACAAGAATAACACCCGCCACTACTAAACTGTCACCCTCTCATTCGTCGGAAAGAAACACATTGCACAATATCGAAGACACAAAATTGAAGATCATTTGAAACATTTCAAGTCTCTTTTACCCATGTTTGTAAATTCCTAAATCTCCTCCGATCCCTTCCAATGGTTCTAGATATATTTGTAACTTGACTATTATTTAATAAATTATAAATTAATGTTTTTAGTTTGTTTGAGAATTATTATTATCTAATCGTTTTTTTAGTTTTTCTATATTTTTAAATTTTATTAGAAAAAACATATACTCACATTTATCATTTTATACACTACTGGTTATATCCCGAAACTGATGTAAATGATGAAAATGTATACGTGAATGACATATATGGTAGTTGCAATACACAAGTGTTTAAAAAATGGTTTTTGATTTTTGGTTGTTTGTTTTGAAGAGCTCCCCTAATATATATTCACATGGAACAGATTCTTCAAATGGCTTATAATTATTATTTTCTTAATATCTTACCTAATATTCACCACATGGAACAGATCTGCAAATAGGTTTTAATTATTTGTTATAAACAAAAATTATTACGCAGGCCATGTGTCTAGAACTGATTATGTCTAATTAAAAACTTCAATGTCACGTGTCCAAATGAGTCCTCTTGATATAAGTATACTTGAGGAAAAACACAAATATATCGTGAATCAAGAAAGTAGATACATTTATCCAAATTAATTATCATAAACAAACATCAATATCATCATAACAAATATAATATAACTAATAATAATATATTTGAACTGACAACAATATAGTTAATATTATGAATCAAATAACAAATGATAGATAAACATTTCAATATACACATATAAAATACAAATTATTGAAAGATAAATTAAAAAAATTAATACAAGAATAGTTAAGGAAAAAAACAATACACCCATTCCTCTCATCTTTTTCTTCTTTGAATGACCGGTGGTGATTTTTGAACATCGTCAGATCGATTAGTCAAATAAATAATCAACAAGTAGTTGAAGTTATGGTTCCGTTGGTTAATTTCGCATTCGCATGTAAAAAAACAAGCAGATGTGTTATGCTCCTAGTTGAAGTTTTCATTTTAAATCTTTTATTCTTTTAATTCACACCCTACTTGTCTATAAAAACGTTGGATTTCGAACTCATAATAAACAAATCATATATTGATACTTTCATATTCTTGTAACTTGATGCGGTCATAGAGATAAAGAAAATTATTTGAGAGAAATAGGGTACTTAAGTTAGGGATGCTTATGATAATTATTGATTTAAAAAGAGGATTTTTAGGGAAGGTTATGTAATGATTAAATTAAAATTACTATAATACCCAAATCATTTTAATTTAACCTCCTTAATATTTGATTTATTTACAGGAAATGGTTCAAATACAAATTCTTGTATTACGAAAAAACATAAGAATGATTAAGATGTTAACACATGTACTTTGATCAAAATTAGTTTAGGGGCAAAACTTGTAATGTCCCCCTTCCAAAGTTACACATTTTCTAAAACGTTCATAAATTTTACATACGATATTATTTTTTTTTAATTAAACCTTAAAATGAGTATTTTTTAAATGAGAATACTGTTGATATATAATAATAATGTTTCTTTACTCATTTTGTAATTTCCTCATGTAATTATGTAATCTTCTGAATTAATTAAGATTACATAATTATCCTGTAAGTAATACATAATTAACTTGAAACTTAAAAAGCTTACATTTCTTATTATTGTATTATTCAAAAATCATCATTCTAAAAAACATAATGCATAACACAATGGTCAACATTATACAAAATTGATAACACAACGACCACACTAGACTCGATTATTAGCAATTGACACAATGAGTTGTTTGACGAGAATTACATATTGATATGATCAAGATTATGTAATGAGCTGAAAAACATAAAAAAATTACATTTTAACTTTTTGTTATTTGAAAATTATCATTTTAAGAAAACAATGCATAACACAATAGTAAATATTAGACACAATGGGTAACACAACGATCAACACTAGACTCAATCTGAT
Organism: Flaveria ramosissima; assembly: GCA_025215565.1. Lineage (NCBI taxonomy): Eukaryota > Viridiplantae > Streptophyta > Magnoliopsida > Asterales > Asteraceae > Flaveria > Flaveria ramosissima. The sequence goes on along the minus strand of CM046029.1, from coordinate 69,436,560 downwards.
GAGGAATACATAATGAATTTTCAACATAAAAAGTTTACATTTTTTATTACTATGTTATTTGAAAATTATAATTAAAAAAAACAATGCATAACATAATGGTCAACATTAAACAAAATTGATAACATAATGACCAGCACTAGACTCGATACTTAGCAATCGACACAATAAGCTGTTTGGCGAGGATTACATAATAACCTGATCAGAATTACACAACAAGCTGGAAAAGACGTAAAAATTACATTTTAAACATTATGTTATATGAAAATCACCATTTTAAAAAACACATTACATAACATAATAGTCAACATTAGACACAATGGGTAACACAATGACCAACACTAGACTCGATAAATAGCAATAGACACAATGAGCTGTGTTGATACATATGTACCTAGATGTGGATCTTAATGTAATATGTCATGAATGTCTTACACTTATGTAATGCTTGGGTGATTAATGAAATGAGAATGTTTGGTTGTGATTTATAATGTTTAATATTTCATTAATGAGTTGTGTAATGTATATTGACTTGATTATATAGGTTTGTGATTGTTTGAATTGATATACATAATGTTATAATAATGAATACATTCAAACTTGGTTAAGTGAAGTTCTCATGCGTCCGACTAGACCATGCGCCCCAACAGTGGTCATGCGTCCGAATGGCCATGCGACTGAGTGTCTATGCGCCTAAATAGTCCGTACGCCTGAACAACTTCATGCGACTGACTCAGTCGCACGACTGAACACTCAGTCGTGCGAATGGATCAACCGCATGGCTCAATCGCACGAATGAACCATGCTAATGGTTCAGTCGCCCGAATAAGCAACCCTAACCTATAAATACCACCTAATTCGTGAAAAAACGGAACAATTGATATTACTTCGACTCCATACGTACCCTAGCCGTCCAGAAACCTCCAAGAACCTGTTCCAAGTTCACAGATCGCACTAGATCGATTCCATATCGTTCTTAACGTTTAGATATAAAACCTGATCAGGATAACATAATAAACTAGAAAAACAAAAATTTATTAAATTTTCAGAATTGTGTTATTTGAAAATGCCATTTTAAAAAACACAATGGTTAACATTAGACACAATAGGTATTACAATGACTAGCACTAGACTTAATGATTAGCAATAGATACAATGAGCTGTTTGATGAGTATTACACAATGATCTGCTCATGATTACACAATGAACTAAAAACATACAAAAATACATTTTTAGCATTGTGTTATTTGAAAAATCATCATTTTTAAAAAACATAATGCATAACAAAATGGTTAACATTATCTACAATGACCTGATGAATATTATACAATAACCTGATATTACACAATGAGCTGATGAATATTACACAATGAGCTTAAATAACGTGAAAGAAAATCGTCTTTTATTTATCAAGTTATACGCGTTTTAGATATCAAAAAACGCTTGTTTTATGGTGTAATTTTTTAAAAACTAATGGTGTATGTAAATGTTACGAGCGTTTAAAAAAAGGTGAAACTTGAAAATATAGTTAAGACTAAAATACTATTGGCCTATCATTTAAAGTTTCAATCATTTACCATTATGCCATCGTATTTTCTTAGCTCTTAGATCTAAGATCTAATGGATAATATTTTTTGTGGTTTTATTTTTTTTATTTTTATGTTATTTTTCGATTTATAATTTTTGCTAAATATGTTTTTGTTAATTACAAATTTGTCATTGAAAACTAGTGGCTAAGATTTGTTTCTAGTGTTCTCACAAAAAAAGTGAGTTCTCATTTGATCTCTCCCCTATATGTATATACACATATATATACATATATACATATACATATACATATACATATATACGTATACATATGCATATATACGTATACATATGCATATATACGTATACATATGCATTATACGTGTGTGTGTGTGGATATATATATATATATTATTCTATATATATAGTAAGATTTATAGATATATAAAATATATATGTTATATATATGTATACATATATATATACATATATATATATCTAGATATATATATATATATAGATATATATATATATCTCTCTCCCCTCCCTCTATGTCTCTCTCTCAATATCTCTATCTCTAATATATATATCTATCTCTATATATATATCTATATATATGCTCTATACGTATATATATATATACATATATACGTGTATATATACAAATATACGTGTATATATACATATATACGTGTAATATATATATATCCGTATATATCTCTATACGTGTGTATATATATACGTAGATATAGATATATATATATATCTATATCTATATCTCTATATCTCTAGTCTATCTATATCTTATATATATATACGTATATACGTATATATATATATCTCCGTATATATATATATACGTATATATATATACCTATATATACGTATATATATATATACGTATATATATATACATATACTATATATATACATATACGTATATATATACATATACGTATATATATACATATACGTATATATATACATATACGTATATATATACATATACGTATATATATACATACGTATATATATATATATATATATATATATATATATATATATATATATATATTATATATATACGTCTATATCTATATATATATACGTATATATATCTATATATGTATATACGTATATATATATAGGCTAGACGTAGATCTATATAGTGTCTCTATATATCTCTCTACGTTTCTATAGAGATCTCTCTCTATCTCTATCTCTATATATGTATATATATCTATATCGTATATATATATATATATACGTATATATATATATATATACGTATATACGTATATATATACGTATACATATACGTATCTCGTATACATTACGTATATATATCTCTACGTATATATTATCTATATATACTATTCTATATCTATATCTATACCGTATCCTGTATCGTCTTCTGTCTATATATACGTATATATATATATATATATCTCTCTATCTATCTATATATATATATCTATATATCTATATATATATCTATATATATCTCTATATATATATCCTATCTAATATATATCTATATATATATATATATATATATATGATTGGGTTCATGTGAGAACCCTTAGTTTTTGTGAGAACCCTTTAACCCTTCTATTAGCCTTTGATTTTATATTAAAAATTTCTAGATGCCAAATCAATGGCCAAGATCTAATAAGGGTATTTATGTAATTTGTCTTCTTTTCACTTTATGCTTTTTCTGTAAATGTCAGACACTCACATTGTTCATCTTTATCTCTTTCTTTCCTCTAGATCTACCCTTCAAACACACCCCATTTCATCTTATCTATCTCTTTTTAGCATAAATCAAGACGATGGCGGTGGTTACAAGAGGAGATGCTCTTCGCTATAAGGCTTCCCACTTTGATCCCCTTCGTTACATATCTGATTCGCACCTTCCTCGTTTCGCAGAACTGTAACCGTAATGGGAACCATCGAGAAGCTCTAAAATCAATGAAATGTTATGAGTTGCTAGGAGTAGATGCTCTTCTCTCCATTGATCATTGATTTGTATGGTAGGCTGAATCGACGTTTTGAAGCGTATAAATTGATTAGGGGTTTTAAATTTTATTGAAATCGATAGCCCTAGGGGGTTATCGATATAGAACTCATGTTTTTTTTTTCTGTATTTTTGTGAGTTTTTATACCTTGATTTCAAATTTTGAGTACGATTTTGATCTCATTGGAATGTTTCATGAAGGTTTTTTACACAGTGATGAGTACTTACAGGATATTATCATGTTTAATGCTTTTTATGTCATAAATGTCTTAATATTTATAAACTAGAGAATTTTTAACTGTATGTTTTAAAATGATGTTGATAGTCAAACAAAAGTCTTGCTGATAAATAAAAATGTACAATGTTGGTCATGTGTGTGAACATAAGACATTTCTGGTGATACATGGACATAAGGTAGATACGTGAAATAATCTTGTTAGAGACATGAACACATCCACACAAATGTGTGTGTTTTGAATATATAATGATTATTTTTATGAGTTGTTTATGTGAGTCAGCAAGATTCCTCTGTTCCTATATGTGTGTTTATTTAAAGATTTGTGTCCTTATTTGTTAGCAGAAAATGTTATGTATTTGATTAATTAAGTGTTTCTTGATGTTATTTTTTTAAAATCATTTATTACAGGAGGGTAGACAGAAAGGTTGTCAAATAACTGATTTTCTAAGAAATATTAAGGGCAAATGGAAGACGAATGAAAGGACCAAGTATTTAATCATAAGTTTACTCTTTAAAACAATGCATTTACTTGATGTTTCATCTTTTACATTGACGTAATTCACTGTAAGTAAGTACAAATAAGATTTAATTCATTATGAATAATTACAAATATGTTGTCTTCGTATTTTGATGGTTGGATTGTTGTGAGATGTTATGTCATTGATTGTTACGGTGTTATTCTATATGTTCTTAGTTTTACATTGGTGTATAAAGTTTTAGGCTTTATTAGTGTATATTGTTTTAGTTTGCATTAATTTACAACAGTTTTAAGTTTTGTTAGTGAATTTGTTCTTAGGTTCCATTGGTTTACATTGAAATTTCGAAATTTACAACAGTAACTCATTTTTACATTGGTTTACATCATGTCATTTTGAAATTTGGTTACAGAGGTTTACATCAACTCAGTTTTACATTGGTTTACAGAGGTGTACAACAGTGTAACGTTGTAATATGATGTAACTATATACGGGTGAAACATTTTTTGCAATACTATACTAGAATTAAAGAGGAAAATATGATGAGTTTAATGGTGTAATTTTTATAAAAAAATGATAATTTATAAAAAAAGTTATGAGTGTTTAAATAAAAAGGGGTAAAGTTTTTTAGATATTAAAAAAAGAAATAGGAGGATATGGGGATGACACTTGTCATGATTCTGTTAAATCTGAATTTTAATGAATTTGTTAATGACCTTTATACCCTTTTTTATGAAAAAAATTGAAAGATCTTATCCATTATTTCTTGATCTATGGTTAGGATTGGGTTAAAGGGTTCTCACAAAAATAGAGGGTTCTCATAATAACTAAATCCTATATATATATATATATATATATATTATATAGAGAGAGAGAGAGAGGAGAGAGATAGAGGAGAGACAGAGAGATAGAAGTCCTATACGTATATCTATATATATTATATACGTATATAGATAGATATATACGTAGATAGTATATATATATAGTATAGGTATATATATATATACGTATATATATATATACGTATATATAAATATATTATTATAGATATATATATATAGATATATATATATACGTATATATAATACGTATATATATAAGTATATGTATATATATATATATATATATATAGATATATATATATATATATATATACGTATATATATACGTATATGTATATATATAGTATACGTATATATATATATATACGTATATATATACGTATGAGAGTGCAAACTTGAGGGCCTCGGTAAAGGAGGATGTTGTTGAAGAAGTACACCAGGTCATGCAGACAATCTTACCGTCTGTGGTGACCGAAGTCATCAAGGCTGTGAAAGAAGGAGAAAGAAAGGAGAGAAACAGGTCTTCGGGGGGACGAGAGCAACCGGAGCCTGAAACGATTTTCTCTGATAATGAAGACGAGGAAGAGGAAGATGAGCCTGTGCAAGAGGTGGCACGAGGCTGTAACTATGGGGCGTTTATGAGATGCAAGCCCCCTACTTTCGACGGTAATGGCATTGCTGCTGCTGCTCACCGATGGGTGAGAGAGATGGAGGTTGTTCTCGACATCAGCGAGTGTTGGGAAGATCAGAAAGTGAAGTTTGCCACTCATTCGTTCGTGGACTCAGCTTTATGCTGGTGGGACAATATTGTCCAAGCTGAGGGTAATCGGGTAATCGGGAGAATGAGATGGCCTGAACTGAAGAAGTTGGTCATTGAGGAGTTCTGTCCTCACCGGGAGATGGACAAGGTTGAGAGGGAGTTCCTGCAGTTGGAGGCGGGAACCATGACACACCAGCAGTACACCACGAAGTTCAGATTAATGGCACGTCTGGTGCCGGTCAGGTGACACCTTTGTCATGGAAGATTAAAAGATACATTCAAAGTTTGCCAGCGGATATTCGCAGGCACATGATCGCTGCCCGACCGAGCACGTTTAGATCGGCGGTGGACTTGGCGGGGAGACTGTATGATGAGAAAACGGTGGTGGTGACTGGAGGTAGCAAGAAGGGTGGTGGTGATAGGAACTGACATGGGAAGAGGTTTGGTCGGGGTGATGCCTCGACGGGTAACAAGAAGGCACGGGTGGACGACCGTTGTGTGGTCGCATCGGGTGCTGGTATAAATAAGTGTGGTAGGTGTGGGAGAGAACATAGCGGGGAATATAGGTTGGGGTTGAATGTGTGCTTCAAATATGGGAAGCCGGGGCATATAGCCAAGGACTGTCATACGGTCCGGTGCTTTATCTGTGGCATGGAGGGCCACAAGAGTAGGGATTGTAAGAATCCGAGGGCTGAGAGTTCCGGGGTGAAGAAGACGGGGAATGAAGGATCGAGGGCGAGTGCCAGGGCATTCACCATGATGCAGGAGGAGGCTAGGACGGACCCTGACGTTGTGTCCGGTACGTTTCTAGTGAACCAAACTTTAGCTTCTGTGTTATTTGATTCTGGTGCTAGTAAAAGTTTTATTTCTGCTGCTTTCTGTGCTAAGCTGCCTGTTAGTAGTAGATGTGTTGAAGCGCCCTTTGATGTAGAAACCGCCATAGGTAAGTCTACCAGGATTTCTGAGATCATAGAGAACTGTGATGTGGAGCTAGAGGGTCATAAGTTTCCTGTTAGACCGTTTGTGATGACCTTAGGTGGTTTCGATTTGGTTCTTGGGATGGATTGGCTAGCGGACCACGAGGCAAACATTGTGTGTCGCAAAAAGATGATTTGTTTGACAGCGCCCGACGGTAGTTCGGTGACAGTTTATGGTGATCGGGTTACTACGATTCCAAAGGTGATTTCGATGGTGGTGGCAGGAAAGTGTATGAGGCGTGGATGTAGTGCCTACTTGGCCTATGTAAAGGATGTGGATACGTCAGCACCACAACTAGCCGATGTACCGGTTGTGTGTGACTTTCCAGACGTGTTCCCAGAAGATTTATCAGGAGTGCCACCTGACCGAGAGATCGAGTTTCAGATTGATCTGATACCGGGTGCCCAACCTGTTGCCAAGGCACCGTATCGGCTGGCCCCGACAGAGATGAAAGAGTTGATGGAGCAGTTGCAAGAGCTGCTTGATAAGGGGTTCATTAGACCGAGTATCTCTCCTTGGGGTGCTCCGGTCCTGTTTGTGAAGAAGAAAGACGGTAGTATGAGGATGTGTATTGACTACCGTGAGCTGAACAAGTTGACGATAAAGAACCGATACCCCTTACCGAGAATCGATGATTTGTTTGATCAGCTGCAAGGTGTCAGTTGGTTTTCAAGGATAGATCTTCGATCGGGCTACCACCAGTTGAAGGTGAAGGAGCAAGATATCCCCAAAACAGCTTTCCGCACGCGATATGGTCACTATGAGTTCCTTGTCATGTCTTTTGGTTTCACCAATGTGCCAGCTGCTTTTATGGATCTGATGAATCGAGTGTGTCGGCCGATGTTGGATAAATCAGTGATCGTGTTTATTGATGATATCCTGATTTACTCGAGGAGCGAGACAGAGCATGCCGGTCACATTCGGGAGGTTCTAGACACGTTGAGAAGGGAGAAGTTGTACGCCAAGTTCTCCAAGTGCGCGTTCTGGTTGCGCGAGGTTCAATTCTTGGGTCATGTGGTGAATCCTGACGGGATTATGGTGGACCCGGCAAAGGTGGGGGCGGTTATGCAATGGAAGTCACCAAAGACGCCATCCGAGATTCGTAGCTTCTTGGGTTTTGCGGGCTACTACAGAAGATTCATTCAAGACTTCTCTAAGATCGCCTCTCCACTGACCAAGTTGACCCGGAAAGATGTGAAGTTTGTATGGGGTCAAGCCCAAGAGAAGGCGTTCGAGGAACTGAAGGCGAGGTTGACTCAAGCTCCTGTTCTGTCATTACCCGATGGAAGTGAAGATCTGGTGGTCTATTATGATGCTTCCTACTCGGGGTTGGGGTGTGTGTTAATGCAGAGAGGAAAGGTTATAGCCTTTGCATCCCGACAGTTGAAGGTTCATGAGGTCAATTACCCCACTCATGACTTGGAGCTAGTAGCTGTGGTCTTTGCGTTAAAGATTTGGAGGCACTATCTTTATGGGATGAAGTGCACAATATTCACTGACCACAAGAGCTTGAAGTACTTCTTTGAGCAGAAGGACCTGAACATGAGGCAGAGAAGATGGTTGGAGCTCATAAAAGACTACGATTGCGAGATCCATTACCATCCGGGCAAAGCCAACGTGGTGGCAGATGCCCTTAGCCGAAAGAAGAGACCCGAGCCGATTCGGGTGAAAACTTATCAGCTGATCATGACCTCTGATGTAATGAAGCAAGTCAAGGAGTTTCAAGATGAAGCATTGAAAGAAGATCATCTTAACTCTGAAAGAATGAGAGGTCTGGTCGCAGAGTTGGGTGAAAACATACTCGGTGTTAGAACCCGATTCAGACGTGTGTGGATTCCTCGTTTCGGAGATCTACGCGTGAAGATCATGGATGAAGCTCACAAGACTCGATACTCTATTCATCCCGGTGCTATGAAAATGTACCACGACATGAAGAAAGATTATTGGTGGCCGGGTATGAAGCGTGATGTAGTGGAGTATGTGAGTAAGTGCCTTACTTGCTTGCAAGTGAAGGCCGAGCACCATAAGCCGTATGGAAAGATCCAACCTTTGGATATACCGGAATAGAAGTGGGAGCACATCACCATGGATTTCATTATGAAGCTGCCACGTACCCCGAAAGGGTATGATGCCATATGGGTGATAGTTGATCGTCTGACGAAGAGTGCTCACTTTCTACCGATCGTCAAGACATATTCATCTGAGAGATTGGCTGATCTGTTCATCAAGGAAATTGTAACTCGTCATGGTGTGCCGGTGTCTATTGTGTCTGATCGCGACACCCGGTTTACATCCAAATTCTAGAAGAAGTTCCACGACGCTATGGGGACGAGGTTACATATTAGCACGGCTTATCATCCCCAGACTGATGGTCAGTTAGAAAGGACCATTCAGACATTGGAGGACATGCTTCGGGCATGTGTTATCGATTTTGGATGAAGTTGGGATGACCACCTACCGTTAGCTGAATTCTCGTACAACAACAGTTATCATGCCAGCATTGGTATGCCCCCATATGAGATGCTATACGGTAGGAGATGCAGAACACCCGTTTGTTGGGGTGATATTGGTCAGAAGGAGTTAGGGAGCGTCGAGGTGATCGAGGCTACGACTGAGAAGCTTGAAAAGATCAAAGCCTTCATGAAGGCGGCCAAAGATAGACAGAAGTCGTATGCTGATAAACGACGCAGACCGATTGAGTTCCAGGTGGGTGACCGGGTTATGTTAAAAGTCTCACCTTGGAAGGGCATCATTCGCTTCCGAAAGCGGGGCAAATTGAGCCCGAGGTACATAGGCCCTTTCCGAATCATTGCTCGAGTAGGAGAGGTGGCCTATAGACTGGAGTTACCGGATGAGTTAAGTGGAATTCACCCGACATTCCATGTATCTCATCTAAGGAAGTGCTTGGCTGATGAAGATATGATTGTTCCACTAGAAGATATCGAAGTAAACGAACGGCTCAATTATGTGGAGCAACCATTGGCAATCATCGATCGAAATGAGAAGAGGCTGAGGAATAAAACGGTTCCTCTTGTGCGAGTACAGTGGAGGCACATGAAGGGATCCGAGTCAACGTGGGAAACTGAAGAAGAAATGAGACAGCATTACCCACGTTTGTTCGAGGAGTAACGGGTTTGGGGGACGAAACCTATTTAAGGGGGTGGACTTGTAACACCCGGTTATTTATTTATTTTGAAGCCGGCGAGTGAAGAAAAAGAAATAAAGTCCAAAGTCGAGAGACCGAACTCGCCACCGAGAGAAAGTCGAGTGTGGTGGTATTTAAAGGGAGAGGGCAGCCATAACCCTCTCCCCACACTCATTTTCAGCCAAACACAAGAGGAGAAGAGAGAAAGGGAGAAAAGAGGAAGAAAAGTTGGTTCGGGTTGGTTCGAGTGAGCAAAATCGTTGAGAAGCGAGTCAAATCGAAGCTCTTATCGTTGTGGCCGATTGTGTGAGTTCTAGGACCCCACTTTTACTTGTTTTCAAACGATTTTGGGGCTGGAAAGCATGAAAAACCCGTTTTTGTATGTGTGTGTATGACCCATTTGGGTGTGTTGCGTGTGATGCGTTTAAAGTTTGTTTCCGGGCTTGTGTGTGCTTGTATGGTGTTGTGGTATGCATTCCTAAGGTCTAGGATGGTTGATTTAGGCTTAGAATGGGTTTGGATGAGCTTGGAGGCCGAAAATGGTAGATTGGGTTCGGGATGAACTCCTTTCTGCATCAGCTAGGGCTAGGCGACCGACTGAAGGCCATACGGCCGACTGAGGTGCGATTGAGGTTCATTCGCACGATTAAGGTTCATTCGCCCGATTAAGGTTTCATTCGTACGATTGGGAGTCCAATCGCATGGGGAGTCATACGACTGAGGGTCCAGTCGCATAGGTGCTTAGTCACATTAGTTCCAATCGCATGGGACTCATTCGCATTGAGTCCATTCGCATGAGGTCAGTCGCATAGGTGCTCATTCGCATTAGTTCCATCCGCATGAGGTCCATACGCACGACTGGGTGTCTATTCGCATAGATGTTCATCAGCATGAGTCCAATCGCATGATGTTCAGTCGCCTGGAGGCCATGCGACTGAGGGGTGTCCATACGCCCGAATAGGGCTGTTGCGCCCGAGGAGAAGCTTAGTTCAACTTCTAACTTTCAGGGGAAAGTGTAGATGTAAGCATTGACGTGGAAGTTCCCGTAAGTTCATGTACGATGACTATAGAGGCCTTAGAGGTTATGTTGGGCATGACGATGATGTTGCATGTTTATGCGTGATGTTATGTATGTATGATGTTGCCCTGTATGATGTTGATGACTGTGTATGCTATGTTCCTTGTTATGATGTATGTCTATCTTTCTTGTGGCTTTACGTGTCATGCTAATGAACAAAATGAAGTATTATGTAACGTAAAGTGAAAGATAAAGAAAAGAGGAACATGAAGTAAGAATGCATGCATTAATGAGTAATGAAAGTAAAGAAAGTCTTGTATGCATGGTATGCACATCGAGGTCTTTCTTTGTTATTGACCATTTGTATAGAACTATTGTTGCATACCTTAGGTACTGTGACCACGAGGTGCGATGCACTGTTATAGAAGGTCTATGATAGGCCTAGGTCCAGAACCATGAACAGAAAGGTATTGCATATGGCAATGGTACACCTATATTCATACTTTAGGTACTGTGACCACGAGGTGCGGTGCACCGTTATAGAAGGTCTATGATAGGCCTAGGTCCAAAACCATGAACAGAAAGGTATTGCATATTGCTTAGTACACCTAAACTTTACCTTAGCTGCTATGACCATGAGGTGCGGTGCACCGTTATAGAAGGTCTATGATAGGCCTAGGTCCAGTACCATGAACAGAAGGGTAAGGTTTACGGTTAATGGAAAGGAAAAGTCGTAATGATAAAAGAATGTAAAAGTTAAAGTATGAATGAATGATGAAGATAATAATGATATTATCTGTGTATACGTACGATGTATGATCGCATGAGGAAATGAAATGTTTTATTATATATATAGCGGTATCTTAATTTTTTATATAAAATAGGACAATTAGTTTTCGTTTTTCTTTTTGTCTGGTAATGGAACTTAATTAAATACTTTTCACCCATGAACTAATACTTTTTCTGACACAAACTTAATATTTTACGCATTTAATACTTAATTAAATTTAAAAAAATAATTAAATTCTAGTAAATAAATATGACAGAAGTATTGAGATCCACTATTACATATTCAAGTGCTTCCATGAGGCATTAGTGCACAACACATCAATTTGCTAGCTAGTAAAATCATGGAAATATTTTCATCCTTTCTCCTCTCTTTGTTTTCATGCATCACTTTAGCTACTTTTATGTTTGTCAAATGGGTTTCATTTCATTCCACGAGTAGGAAAAACATACCACCATCTCCTCGTAAACTTCCAATAATCGGAAACTTCCATCAAATCGGCTCAAGCCCTAATCGAAACCTCCAAATATTGTCCCAAAAATATGGTCCGATCATGCTCCTTCAGTTTGGTAGTGTGCCTACCCTTGTAGCATCCAGTGCTAAAGCAGCTGAAGAGATCATGAAAACTCATGATCTTGTATTTTGTAGCCGACCTAGCTTAACTATGCCCAACATATTGTTCTATGGCTCTAAGGGAATAGGATTTTCACCTTATGGGGAACGCTGGAGGCAGTTGAAGAGTATTATGGTACTCAAGCTTCTTAGTAATACACGAGTTAAGTCATACCAAAAGGTGAGAGAAAACGAGATAGGTCATATGATGCGGGTGCTTGAAGAAAGTCAAGGGGCTACGATTGATATGGGGTCAATGTTTGTTTCACTAGCAAATAACATAATATGCAGGGTTGCCCTCGGAAGGAAATATGATGGATTAGAGTACACAAATTTGTTGAGAAAGTTTATGGATATGCTTACAGTCTTTAGTGTTGGTAGTTATATTCCATGGCTATCATGGGTGGATCAAATTAATGGTTCACTAAGAAGAGCAAAAAGCATAGCTAAAGAATTTGACGAGTTTCTTGAGGGTGTTATTGAAGAGCATGCAAACAAGAACAAAGGGAACGATCGAACAAGTGATGAAGGGGAAGACTTTGTGGACATTTTAGTAGATCTCCAGAAAAACAACAAAACAGACTTTACACTTGACAAAGATTCCCTTAAAGTTATCATCTTGGTATGATTTTTTCACCTTTCTTATATATGCATTAAAAATTATAACTTAAAATTTACTATCTATCTGCCTTCATCTATATTATTCTTTTATTAATTAATGATGATCCTGATTATAGTTGGATCGGTGGATCGAACCACTCTTAAATTTTGCATGTAATAAAAATCAGTTTAAAATCTTTGTAATATATACATGTTTTCATAACAAAATATAGTCTAAATAAAATCACTGTTTATCTGAATGTATTGAATTAGTGACAATTAGGTAGGGGTGTTCACTGAATCGAATCGAATTAAATTTAATCGAATCGAATAAGTCTAATTTCGAATCAAATTTAAATTCAAGTTGATCGAATCGGATCAAATTTCTAGTCTTTCGAATCTGATTCGATTATTGAACACCATCAAAGTTATAAGCTTTTTACCTTAAAAATAGTGTTTTTTTTGTTTAGGTATAAAATAGTGGGTTTGGTCCAAATTTTTTTACATTTTCTATTCCTTTCATCAAGTTTGGATTCATTAATAATTATTGGGTGGGATCCACACCATACAACGAATGTTATATAAGTTGAAAGATTTAATTATGGTGATTTATACGTTAGTTTTAACCACCCGAAAAAAGATAACGTGCGAAACACTGATAAAAAGTGTAATAGAAAAAGATACTATATAAAAATAAATACCTTAAAACAGAGAAGAGAAATAGCAAATACGTAAATGATTACTTTATTATAATTAAAGAGTTCTATTATAAATTGATTAAAAGAAAATTTGACATAATTTGAATGCTTATAGATAAAATTTCAAAAAAGTTTAGATGATAAAGTGTAAATTTAACAACTCTAAAGTTTAAGTATAAAATTAAAAAGAAAAATTCAGGTGATTAAATATAAATTTACAATAACTCAAATACTTACATATGAAATTTTAAATAAGAAAAAATGTGTAGGTATCAATTTTAAGAGAGAGAGAGAGAGAGAGAGAGAGAGAGAGAGAGAGAGAGAGAGAGAGAGAGAGAATGTTATTGTTAGTTACAAAAACTTCTTAAAAGTTTAAATATAAAATCATAAAAACAAAGTAGGTTTTGTTATTAATTTGTAGAAAATGAAAACTATTGTGGTAACGTACAGAAAACTTTCACCTTCACTTCACTACTCATAATTTTTTTTATTTGTTATATATAGTGATGTGACAAATGTTCAGTGATTATATACTTAAGTGTATAAATAAAATAAGAAAAATATTTAAACAGAAAGTTTTTTAAAAATGAAAAGTTTAAGAAGTAATCTCAATCATTTATTTTTTAATCAATGGTTTAGATCAAATTATAATGAAAAGTTCGTTAGAGTGATATTTTTAGAATAGCTTTTTGCAAATTCCCCTATTATTTTAAAACGTTTATAAATTTTTTGTATGATATTATTTTTTATAAAAATTACAACATAAAAATGAGTGTTTTTTATCTTTAGAACTAGTACAGTTTTGCGTACGACATTATTTTTTACAACAATTACAACATAAAAATGAGTGTTTTTTTATATTTAGAACTAGTACAGTATTGTTATATAAAAATATATAAAAAAAAATTTAAGCCATATATCGTCATTGTGTATTTTTGTTAGTTGTTGTGTTTTTCTGAATATTATTGTGTTTTTCTAAAATGATAAATTTTACAAAATATAATGATAAATAACATTGTTGTGTATCTCTAATATGTAAAACACAATAATAAATTAAGAACTAATTAATCTAATACGTTAAAAACAATGAAAAAATAACGTAATGTCTCCTTGTGTCTTCTAATCGTCATTGTGTTATCTGAATACTATGAGTTTGAAAGATACATTGATGAAATAATATCATTGTGTACTTCTAATGATAAAACACAAAGATAAATAACAACAAGTTTATGTAATCTATCTAAAAAATAATTACAAACATATAATATTGTGTTGTCTTCAACACTATAAGTTTTGTAAAATATTTTGATGAAAATATATCATTGTGTACTTTTAATTGTAAAATACGATGATAAACTACAAGTGTATAATCTAATAAAAAATAACAAAATAACACAAAGGATCTAAAACATAAAATACAATAAATAATACACACAACAAATTATATACAATATATAATACAATGAATGTATAAGATACAATAATCTGATTTATTTGACACAATAACTAAAATACTCTTCTTTATAAAACAATAAAAGGACACATGCAAGCCAACAATCTTTCTTAGGCTTTTTTTTATTAAACATCCTTTTTACTATAACCATACCCATAAAATAATGCTTAAATCAAATAGTATTAAGTTATAAAGATATAAATACTAAATGTATATATTTTAATATAAATTTAAAGTATTATAAATAATATAATATTTAAAATAAATATATATTAAAAAATATATTAATTAGGAGAAATTTATTAAATATGAACAAATTAAAAACTATTCATATAGCACTTGTACCTTATGTTTAAAAGAATAGGTTATGTGTCTTAAATTTTGAGTAATATTACAAGTAAGTCTTCCTCAATTGCTTTATATAATAGTATAAATAATATAAATATAGATTATTATTATTATTATTATCATTATTATAAAAGTATTTAGTAATTATATAGTTAAGTATTCAAATAAGATATTACTTATTTGTAATTTTTGTTATTATTATTATTATTATTTATAAAATTATTTAATATTTATTTAGTTAAGTATTCAAATAAGATAATACTTATTAATAAATTTAAATGTTAATTTAAAGTATTATAAATAATAAAATATATAATATAGTGAGTTAAATAATATCATATTATTAAATAATAAATTAATAATATAAATTAATTAATGTATTAATTAGAAGAACTTTACTAAATGATAGGTAAAATATGAATGATTGCATAAAACACTTGTACCTTCTTAATTTTTTTGTAGATTACATTTGTGTTCCAATATTTTTTTTATATAATAGTATAGATGAGAGGGGCACGAGAAAGCCGAGAAGATATTTTAAAGGCTTATGGAAATTGTCTTGTGTTCTTAATTGGTTGAGACTAGTATACGTACTATTATATAATCACAAACTTTGACATCAGTTTCATCTTATTGAGTTGGTACTAGTATATAACTTGGGTTTTTTTCTAGCCCACTTACATGTGCATAATCGATCCAAATATAAATCCGTTAAACTTTTAGTCAACTCTGTATCATTTATATGAATACACAGTTATGTGACGATCATGGTTTTAGGGGTGTTTATAAATTGTTGACATTACTGAAGCACTCAGAACGACTCTAATTGGCCGGTTCGAGATTTATACGGTTTAACAAACAAGTTTAATTTTTCGGTTCATAGTTTTTGTACTTAGAATCAATCATGTACTTTTTATTATTACATTTTTCATTTTTGGAATAGATGATATAAATTAAAGTACACATGGTATATATCATTTTAAAAGTTATATAGGATTCAATGATTTAAAAAAGATAAGATAATCCTACCGGTTTTATTTGCCATTTAGAAATGGTAGTTTATTAGTTTGACATAAATTTTAGTCAATGCCTGTTGAAATAGATTGTAGAACAAGAAGTTACAAGACCATGCCACTTTTTACCGAACATAATTTATATGGGTGCAAATTGCCTGTTGAAATAGATTCTAGTTCAAGAAGTTACAAGACCATGCCTACTTTTTACCGAACATAATTTACATGGGTGCAGATGTGTCCATCTTTTTAAAAATCATTATCTAACTTACACATGCATATTAATGACATTTAAGCTTTTCTTGTAGTCTTATATATTCGTTCAAGTATCAATAAATTCAAATTAAACTACTATAGATTGTGCTCATTTTAGGAGGCGTTTGCCGGTGGAACTCATACAACATATTCAAGTCTTGAATGGGCAATGAGTGAGCTAATACGAAACACAAGAGTAATGAAAAAGCTCCAACAAGAAATAACCGAGGTATTACAAGGAAGATCCATGGTTTCTGAGGAGGACTTAGAGAAAATGTCATATCTTAAAGCTGTCCTAAAAGAGTCTTTGCGATTGCATACTCCAGCCCCACTTCTTATTCCTCGAAAATCAATGCAAGATATAAAACTAATGGGGTATGATATTACAGCTGGCACGCATGTCATTATCAATGCTTGGGCAATCGGAAGAGATCCTAACTTGTGGGAAGAACCAAATGAGTTTAGGCCTGAGAGGTTCTTGAACAAATCTATTAACTACCAAGGGTTACATTCTGAATGGCTTCCATTTGGTGGTGGGCGAAGATTATGCCCTGGTATTCAATTTAGTGTAGCTGTTATAGAGCTTGCATTAGCAAATATTGTTTACAAATTTGATATAATGCTGCCAAATGGAATAAAAAATGAAGATTTGGACATGAGTGAGATAAATGGCATTACTATTAACAGGAAGTCCCCGCTATTAGTTTCGGTGAGTCCTAGGTTCTAGTGGTATGATTTTTCTTACTATTAGAATTTCTATGGTGTTGTATTTGTGATGTGTGTCATCTACTCAATAAATGAAATAAAAGTATGATTTTATTTTTGACTTCTATTTGCTAATGCAACCACCGAAACTAACTTGCTTATTATAACATGATGTAGACTTTATAAACATGATTTAATGCTTTTGCGCCGTCTTTACTGCAATCTAAATTTTATTTCAACTTGAATAAACTAAGATGCTTTCCCGCGCTTCACCGTGGGTATTTTTACGTGTCAAGGTTGTTATACGTATTAGTTTATGCTTTTTGAACGGATACAAACATAGATACGACGGAGTGTTAAAGTTCATAAAAAATACAAAAGGAAAATAAAACTACTAAAAATAGTTTAAAGATTAAAGTAATTAAAAATAAAAAAATAAATAAAGAATTAAATACCGTTAAACTACCAATAAAATTTAAAATACACATAATTAAAGTAAAAAAAGGGGGAAAAGATAAGAATTGAAAGCCTGACATAAAAAAGAAAACAAAAGAAAAGATAATGTAAATAAAACAAATGTGACGCAAGGTGGATGGATGAGAATTGAACTTAGATCTCCTTGTGAAAGAGTAAACGTGTACGCCTAATGCAAGGTGTATACTCGCGCGTTAACCTACATGTTACAAAATTATGCAACTTGTGTGTAGACACAAATGAACTACGCGTTAGTTAAACTCTTTAACTCTTAAGATACATTTGATCATTAAAAGTTATTTTTATTTTTAGAATATTAAAAGAAATGTTATAAGAAAATAAGTTAGAGTAAAATATGTGTGTTGGAATAATTTTTAAAATTAATTAATTAACTTCTATTCTAATATTTAAATAAAAGCTTGAAAAATATGACTATTTTATAACAAATTTATTATTTTAGTGATTCTTCCTTAGCGTAGAATTAACTGATTTTTAACAACAATTTTATAAATACAAGAGAAGGATACATAATTGTGAGGCGTAGGGGTAGGTGATGGTCATTAGTGTGCAAAAACGTCCGTCTTTCAAGCCCATGTAAAATATTAAGACCATGTGTAATGGGGCGTTAAACACATACATAACGCCAATAATGCCCCCATCACCATTACGGTGGGGCGTTATGTTTAAAGGGGCATTATTATTATAACGCCACAAATCACCATTACTTATGTTTTTAACAAAAAAGTAATGGTGACTTGGCGCTGATGTGGCAGAATGCTTCTTAATGGGCATTAACCATTACTCATGGTCTAAGTGTATTTGATTAAGTGTCAATTATAAACCGTCACCCACATTTCGTGTGAGAGAGAGATTGATAGATTCTATAGAGAGAGAGAGTCAGACGGGAGGGTTTCGGTTTGTTTCGGTCGTCCAAAGTGGTGGTTCCTTATCCTAGTTCAACCACAACAAGTGTGTTTTAATATATAAATTTTAACAATGGATTTTACACAATTAAGCTGTAAAATTATAAAATAATTTTCACCTTATAAGTAAATATACACACAATAAGCAAGTTTACCTATCAGATAGTAGTATATATTTTGCTAAGAACCAAATATCGATATGTGGACACGAGAGCTCCTGATACTAGATATTTATTATTATCTAGCCGATGAAAGATGATTTGTGAATATTATGATTAACTAAAGTAACTAACAGTTAATCTAATTAGAGAAAGTGAACAAAGATGAAGATAATCAATCAGAGGAAGATATCACTTAGACTTCAAATCCGCTTAGTAAAATAATGACAACATGCATGAACCTATGGTGAGATCATTTTCTACACATGAAATATGGATATAAACAAGACTCCTGTCAAGGTTGTCTCATTATATAACTTTTTGGAAAGCTAGACAATAAACACATAATAGTCATCTAAAGTTATGCCATGAAGAACCGGCCAATGATATAATCAAGCCAATGTTAAAGATGGTTTGGACTCCCATTAAGGATTTCAAGGATACCAAACCCACAAATCTTTGAAAAGTTAACACGATGAACACATGGTAACCACCTCAGTTCACACAATGTAACAATAGCTATGTAAATCCTTCAAATTA
The DNA here is from genome assembly GCA_025215565.1 of Flaveria ramosissima. NCBI lineage: Eukaryota > Viridiplantae > Streptophyta > Magnoliopsida > Asterales > Asteraceae > Flaveria > Flaveria ramosissima. The sequence continues at coordinate 69,416,996 of CM046029.1, read as the reverse complement.
CGAATGTCCTAACACAAATACACGAACCAAAAATTTGCGCATTATCTATAGTTACACATAAACAAAGTTAGGTGATATTCATAACAAAACACAATGGTTTTTATAAACATATGTATAAGGATGCATACTTGTTCAACTTTATTAAATATTCAATCCTCAATCATCATTTCTAGTCAAATGCCATATATTACATACTAGGTTATGCAATTCATGAATAAATGTTCCAACACACATGGTTTGTAACACCCACAAGATTCAACATTTCATCAAGTTAAACAAGCACACACTACTATTAAAGGGCAATCATAGCTTTGTAATGAGCATTGACATAAACATCACCAAGCGTTTCATACAACACACTACTATTAAAGGGCAATCATTGCGTTTCATAAACATCACTAAGCTTCATCTAATCTAAGTGATTAAAAGTGTTTAGCCCATGAGGCTTATATAAAACCACAACCAAACTCATAGAATTGGAAGAAAACATGATGGATCTAGTGGTTTTCAAAGCGAAATGAGCAGAGGTGGGTTGTGTGATGATGAATCTTCCTTGAAAGTGCTCGATCTTCAATCTTGGTCTTGAATCTTCAAATATCTGCCCAAAATCACCTAAGAGACTTGAGAGAACTAGGGTTTTGTGTGAAATTAGATATGTTCTAAATGGGGGGTAATTGGGTATAAAACCCATAACTGGGCCGAACACAGTTGTGTCTTTTGAACTGGGTTATGTTGGCTGTCAGTTATCATACAAATCCATTAGACTAACTGTGACACCCTACATATAATCCCACGTCAGTCGTGGACAGGAGAGATTTCTGGTTCATAAGGAATGTCTGGTCTCTAATATCACCAATGCATTTTCGGTGTATTGGTTGTGGATGAGAGGAGAACTCCACAGTTAAGCGTGCTCAGGTGGCAGCAATCCAAGGATGGGTGACCTCCCTGGGAAGTTTTCACCTGGGGCAACCAAATGCAAATCCGTGTGATTTTCATCGGCAAAACGGACAATATTGGTGGTATAAAGGGTCGGGTGTTACAGAATGGTATCATAGCCACTCCTGTGCCGTTCGGGATGGTGGGACAAACCTCACCGGGGTGGTAAGTTCTCGGGCTCATCGAGGACGATGAGTCCAAAGGGGGGTGATTGTGACACCCTACATATAATCTCACATCCTCTATGGATAAAAGAGATTCATGGTTCATAAGGAATGTTTGGTCTCTAATATCACCAACGCCTTTTGGCGTATTGGCTGTGGATGAGAGGAGAACTCTACAGTTAAGCGTGCTCAGGTGGCAGCAATCCAAGGATGGGTGACCTCCTTGGGAATTTTTCACCTGGGCAACCAAAAACAAATCCATGAGCTTTTCATTGCGTAAAGCGGACAATATTGATGGTATGAAGGGCTGGGTGTTACACTAACACAGTTGTGTTCATTATGAACATGGTTGTGTTCGTACTAGACACAATTGTGTTTAAATTGAACACAATTATGACAGTAAGTTTTTCTTAATAAGCTTCTTCAAATCTTAAGCTCTTTCCACAAAAATCATAAGTTTTCACCAGACACTATAATATTCAATTAGAATATAAATAAGTGACTAATAAATGAGTTTTAACCAAAAATCACCCAAAATATGGGTAATATGTATTATTAACATGTATAATTATTAACATATCACCACACCACTCCCGATTCTATAACAAGAACACTATTCTGGCTATTTCTACAGGAGAATATTGTAAATTCCGGCAGCTATATTCTCGATCTTGGTTGCATGTGGATTTCTGACTAAAACGTCTTCGAATGACGGGGTCTCGTGAAGAAGAGGAGGAAGAACAAAGCAAAACAATAACCCCCGTCATTGCTGCCGCAAAGGGTTAAATATTGCACCCGATCTAAGTACGTTTTGTAAGGGTTAGTGGCGACGGGTAATTTGGCAGCGGCGCTGGTGGTGGTCTTGTATATTCCCGATCTTGGTTGCAAAAGGGTAACGGTGGAGGCTAGAGGCATAGTTTAAAACCTACTCACATGGACCATTAACATCATGCAACGTGGACCAGCAATAGGATGTGACTGTAGACATTCAACTTCTAATTGTTATAGTAGTAATAGTATGAAGTTCAAAGGGACATCATAGAAATTTAACTTCATAACACAGAAGGTATGGCAGTACTACAAAACCTAATAACAACAATGATTGTTACCCAATAAAACAATGAATGTTGCTACCCAATAAAACCTAATAACTTCATAACATAGAAGGTATTGGGATGTGTTTCAACTTTATATAAGCAGTGTGTTTTTATATGGTGAATTGGAAGAGGATATTTACATGGTCATTCCTAAGGTATATGGTAATAAAATTGAAAATAGTTTGGTAAAGTGCATAAGTTAAATAAATCATTATACGGGTTGAAACATGCTTCAAGAAAATAAAATGAAAAACTTACCTCTATTTTAATAAAAATAGGTTTATTTCAAGCAAGAATGAGTTTTCTCTATCCATTAAACATGATGGTGATATATATGTTTATCTACTTGTATATGTTGATGACATTATACTCACTAAGAAATAATTAAATGAATTCAACAAAGTAAAACAAAAGTTAAGTCAAGCCTTTCTTATTAAAGATTTAGGTGTATTTAAAATATATTCTTGGAATTGAAGTTGTGAATGTTGAAAATGGTTTGTGTTTATCTGAACAGAAGTACTGTTTGGAGTTGCTTCATGAATTTGGATTGATAGGTTGTGTTAGGTCTAGAATCTGTAGATCTAGTCATTATGTATAGGCTTAGTACTTGAATTAATATTTGTAATGAACTTTTGTATTTCATTATTATGTATGCATTAAATATATAGGTTAACCCATTTATATATGTGTTGATGTATGTATGGCTGCAGGTACAAACATAATACTTGACCAATTATTGAATTTGACCAAGTGTAAGAAACATCTACTGATGAACATATTATTCTTCCGTAGATGTATATCTTACAAGTAACAAACATCCGAAGATCATCTACGGATGAACAAAATCAACTGGAGTTGCCAAGTGTTCAAGAAATGCTGCGGAAGAACAAAACATCTGCGGAAGAACAAAACATCTGCGGAAGAACAAAACATCTGCGGAAGACAATATTTCTGCGGAGTCCAAACACTTGTATAATACAAGTGTTACAAGTCAACAAGTCAACAAGGCGGTTATACGAATCCCGAAGAAATCCGATGATTCCTTATCAGAAACAAATCAAATCCCAAGAGATCCGGTGTTTCCTATAACTGAAACATCTGTCTATAAATATGGATCCTAGGTTTCGATTCAAGTACGATTGAAACAAACGATTGATTGATTGAGAACAGCAATAGCATTACAACAATCATCAAAAGTCTTTCGATCATCATAACATATACAACATCATAGCATTCATTGTTTCATTCTTTTGTAATCTTCAACACATTATAATAAAACATTAATTAATCTTAATTGTGTTTTGTGTCATGTGTTCTTGATATTTCATTGACATTGAAAGTTGCTTAAAAACAATTAACCAAATCAACGTTAATTCCGCTAACGTTGACTTGACATCAATTCACACTGATAATTCCTGTCGACGATCCTTGGATTCACAGGTGGATTTGTCTGACAAGAGTGGATTTGTCTGACAAGAGTGGATTTGACTTGACATCATCTTTCCAGCAGTCAAAAACACCACACAAAAGAGTGGATTTGTCTGACAAGAATCAAAGGATGATGATTCATTCTTTGATAAATTTGAAAAAGGCATTCATATCCCTCTTTCAAAAACAAAAGACAGTGAAACATTTAAAGGTTCACTATCAAAACAAAAGAATAAAACAAATGAAGTTGATCTAAGTAAAGCAGACAATATGAATCATGAATCTACTTCATCAACATCCCATTCAGCAGAATCATCCTCATCCAAATTAATTCAGAATGAATCAATCAAATCTGAAACAGAAACTTCAAAAAATATTCTTGAAAGAGTAACTGTTTTAGATCCTGTTGACAAACCCAAGATCACTAAGGCTTGGGTTTTAGATCCTCTTGAAAGAGTAACTGTTTTAGATCCTGTTGACAACATGTGGTATGTTGACAGTGGTTGTTCCAGGCATATGACAGGAAACTGTTCTCTTCTCCATGATTTCAAACAAAAAAATGCTTCTTATGTGGTATTTGGTGGGGATAAAAGGGAGGTAAAATTGTTGGTGAAGGAATGATAACCAATGGTGTACTTAAATTTGATAAAGTAAATTACTGTAAAAACTTACAGTATAATTTACTTAGTGTATCTCAAATCTGTGATCAAAATTACACTACATTGCTTGATGACACTAACTGTTAAATTCTTAAGCCAGGATTTATTGTCCCAGAAGATTGGATTCTCCTCAAAGCAGCAAGAAAAGGAAACACTTATGTGTTGGATATGAACAACACTCCTTACAAAACATGAAACTTGTCTTATTTCTAAACTTTCAGAAGATTTGTCACAATTATGGCATAGAATACTTGTTCATTCTAACATGAAAATATGAATAAATTGGTGAAACATGACCTGGTCATTGGCTTACCAAATAAAGAGTTCCATTGCTCAACTCATTGCTCTTCTTGTTACAAAGGAAAACAACACAGAGTGTCACATAAACCAAAAACAATCAATACTAATACTACACCACTCAAATTGCTTCACATGGATCTATTTGGTCCAACCAATGTAATGAGCATTGGAAAAGGCAATATTGTTTGGTGATAGTTGATGATTTCACTAGATTTACATGGGTCTTTTTCTTAAAACAAAGAGTGAAACATCAGAAACATTAATGGACTTTGTCATCAAGATTGAGAATCAACTTGATACAAAAGTCAAAATTTCAGGAGTGATAATGGTACTGAATTTGTTAACTCTGAACTAGATTCTTTTTGCAGGAGCAAAGGAATTGCAAGACAATTCAGTGCACCAAGGACTCCACAAAAAATGGAGTTGCTGAACGAAGAAACAGAACTCTCATTGAAGCAGCAAGAACAATGCTAGCTGATTCACAACTACCTATTACCTTTTGGGCTGAGGCTGTGAATACTGCATGCAATGTTCAAAATAGAACATTAATTGTCAAAGAACATAACAAAACTCTTATGAGCTCCTATTTAAAAGAAAACCTTACATAGGATATCTAAGAGTATTTGGGGTGTCAAGTAACTGTTTTGAACATCAAAGAGTCATTAGGAAAATTTTCAGAAAAAGCATATGATGGTTTCTTTGTTGGATATTCTTCAACATCAAAATCATATAGAGTGTATATTCCACCATCAAACATTATGGAAGGAGAAACCCTAATGTACTTTTGATGAAAATGTATTCACTAAGTCATTAAAGGATCATCATGGTTATTTGACATAGATGCCTTGTCTAAATCTTTTAACTATGATTATTTGACAAATACAGGTTCTGATGAAGTATGCTATCCATTTGTTCCACCGATTATGACTGAAGTACCTTTATCTGCTGATCCCCAAGGATACATACCTCTACAAGTGACAACACTTCAACAGAAGCAGATACTACATGTGGAACTAAACAAAATGCATCAGTAGAAGCTCCTACGGAAGAACAAAATGCATCAGGAGAAGCTGCTTCAGAAGAACAGCATGCATCAGGAGAAGCTCCTTCAGAAGAACAGCATGCATCAGGAGAAGCTCCTTCGGAAGAACAGCATGCATCAGAGAAATTCCTTCGGAGATCAACATGTATCCGGAGAACTTCCTTCGGAAGACCAAAATGTATCCGGAGCAGCTCCTACGGAAGAACAAAATACTTCCGCAGAAGTTCCTGCGGAAGAGCAAAATCAAATGCGGATACTTCTGAAGCTCAATCAACAGAGACTCAATTTGATTATTTCTTGAATTCTCAAATTGAGATGAATCAGTCAGAGGCAATGGAAATGACTAATCTGGAATCATCCATTCCAGTTGAGTCAACTCCCTCAATGAGAATTCATAAGTCTCATCCACTTAACAATATCATTGGAAATCCTGAAAAGAGAACTACAAGGAGCCAAAGTGGTACAGCCAACCTTTGTCTATTCAACTGTTTTCTTTCTCAAGTGGTGCCTCCAAACATTACAGCTGCTTTAAAAGACAATAGCTGGATTGAAGCTATGCAAGAAGAGCTTCAACAGTTCAGAAAGCAAAAAGTATGGTGTCTTGTTGATTTACCTGAAGGTCAACATCCTATTGGAACTAGATGGCTATACAAAAACAAACTGGATGATAGAGGTATTATTGTCCGAAACAAAGCAAGGTTAATAGCACAAGGTTACACTCAAGAAGAAGGCATAGATTATGATGAAGTTTTTGCACCAGTTGCAAGAATTGAGGCAATAAGAGTGTTCTTGGCATATGCATCATACAAGAAATTCACTGTGTATCAAATGGATGTCAAGTGTGCTTTCTATATGGAAAAAATAGATGAGGAAGTTTATGTGTCTCAACCCCCGGATTTGAAGATCCTCATTATCCTCACAGGGTATACAAACTAGATAAAGCCTTGTATGGTCTTCATCAAGCACCAAGAAAATGGTATGAAACATTATCATCCTTCTTACTCAAGCATGGCTACAAAAGAGGAACAATTGACCAGACACTCTTTCTCAAACAAGAACATCAAGATCTCTTAGTAGTCCAAGTATATGTTGATGACATTATATTTGGATCAACTAATAAGAGATTGTGTGTGAATTTTGAAGAGCTGATGAAATCTGAATTTCAGATGAGCTCAATGGGTGAATTAACATTCTTCCTTGGCCTTCAAGTTCATCAAAAAGCAGATGGAATTTTCATCAATCAAGAAAAATATATACATCAAATTCTGAAGAAATACAATCTTGCTGAAGTCTCCTCATGCAAAACACCAGCATCAACAATTGATAAGATTGCCCCTGATCCCTCTGGAAAATCTATTGATCAAAAATTATTTAGATCCATGATAGGTTCACTTATGTACTTAACTGCCAGTAGACCTGATATTATGTTTGCTGTGTGTGTATGTGCTAGGTACCAATCTGATCCAAAGGAGTCACATCTCAATGCTGTCAAAAGAATTTTCAGATACCTCAAGGGAAAACCAGGACTTGGTCTATGGTATCCCAAGGATGGAGACTTTACACTCTACTCATACTCAGACAGTGACTATGGTGGATGTAACAGCAATAGAAAATCAACAACCGGTGGATGTCAATTCATTGGACCCAGGCTAGTGTCATGGCAGTGCAAGAAACAAACAAATGTTTCTGTATCCACAGCTGAGGCTGAGTACATTGCTGCTTCAGCCGGGTGTTCTCAAGTGCTTTGGTTACAAAACCAATTGCTTGACTATGGTTACAACTTTCTTCAAACTTCAATCTATATAGACAATTCTGCTGCTATGTTTATAACTGCTAATCCTGTGCAACATAGTAAAACTAAACATATAGAGATTAGGTATCATTTTCTGAGAGATTGCTCAGAAAAAGGATTGATCAAGTTAGTCAAAGTGGATACATCAAATCAGCTTGCTGATTTATTCACTAAAGCCTTTGATTCAGTCAGATTTAATTTTCTGATTGAGTCTCTAGGTATGATTAACTTAGATTAAATAAAGTTCAAACAAACAACATGCTGTGTGCAATAATGCATCAGTATGCCTTATGCATGGGAAATGATAGTAAACTATAGCTTTGCCTATTTCTGCATAAACAAATATCAATATATCTCAACAAGTTTCTTGATATGTGAGTAGGTTCAACTTGAGTGGAAACAAATCTTAGTGCTTGCATAACATAATATTGTCATAATTGTCTGTGGGAAACTTCATTTTGAGAAAACAAAGTGAGTCTTATCCTAATGTGATCAAATCATTCATCTGCACACACTATGTAAAACACTTTATACTATCTATCTTTGCAAATCATACTCCCTCTGTTTGTGTGAACAAAGACCTGGGTGTATGATCACCATACTGAATCTCAGTATCAAAGGTGAAAAGATCATGTTCATCATCATCCCTCTGTTTTGTGTGAACAAAGACCTGGGTTAAAGGCACCTCTGTTTTACGTGAGTAAAGACCTGGTGACCTGATGATGATCATATCTAAAGCTCTCAAAAGAATCCTAAGTGATCAACTGTATATTATCCTGAGCTTTATCAACATCGCATCAATGAGATGCCAAACACATCTCAAGATAGCTATTATAATTTAAAGTACATAGTCTCAAGAGTGAAAGAATGATGATTTGACTTACAAAGGGAGGACAACACCTTTGTGAATCAACTGTGAAGTCCATGACAGTTATTTCTAAATCAATAAAACATGATAAACAGCAAGCCTAGTTGATACATGAGCTCTTGTATGGATTTATAAGGACAATATACTTGCAATCAGAACTTGTTCCTACATCAACTATACAACATAACTAATCAGGAAGAGGCTTAGCATTATAGTATGATCCCATCTTAAGTGCATCTGATCATTATCATATATTAGCGTTTATGTTATTCCTCTTAAAGAAATTTATGATAAATGCTTAAGTTCATCATTAATCACAAATTTAGGGGGAGTAGTATTCATGAAAAAGCATCTATATCAGCAGCAGCAATGTCTATATCTTTATCAAGTTGAAGAAATTGAAACCTGAGCATCACATTAGCCGTTGGTTACATGAAATTTATTTAAAGTTCCTTGTACTAAATTGTCATGTATACAAAGCCAACGAGGTCCTATAGCAATAATTGGTTCAACCAATGGAGTTGGGCCATACATACAACTGTGTGTAAATCAATATTAGTATATTAATGTTTATCCGTAGATTGGTAAACTACGGATAAACAAAGATCAAAACAGTAGAAGTTGTTGATCCGTAGATCATACTACGGAAGAGTAAGTTGTGGATTACAATTAATGTGATATACTTCTACGGAAAGAAGTACACTGTGGACCCAATGAATAAATCCGAGAAAAATTAAATATATGTCTGAGGGTATATAATAAAGAGATTTGACTTGTCAAATGCATTATGCACTTTTCAGCTCACTTTTTCAGACCTAGAAAATCTCACTCAACAAATTTTTCCCACTTTCTCAACATTCAAATTTTATCAAATCAAACCTTAAGCAATCATATATCTGTGTTCTTAATCAGCGATATTAAGGTAAAACATGTCGTAATCATCAAGAATGAACAAGTTGATTCTTGTTTTATCTCACAACTGTTCGTATTCTTATATCAATAACGTGATTCTAATGAAGTCTTTTCTTATGAACAGATGGATCAACGATTTGCAAAAGAGCATAATGTATGTGCTTTCTTGAACCCTGACGATCCTGTGTCAGAAGGATGTCAAGAAATTATGAGATATTTGAGAAGATCAAGGGTTTTCTATGCATTATCTGCAGAGCCAACGATTTATCGATCGCATATCAGTGATTTCTGGAATTCTGCGCGTATAGAAGAAGATGATGAAGGAATTATTGCAGAAGTAAGGAATCGAAGGCTGAGAATAGACGAACAAACAATAAGAAGGGTACTGAACTGGGAGATGTTGAAGCAGGACACCCTGATGTATTTGATAATGAATACATAGAAAAGGTTTTTCTTCTAATGGGATATGATGGAGACTTTGAAAAGGGAGAAATCAAGAAGGGAAGACTCTGCAAACCATACAGATTTTGTGTCACACCTATCTGAAGTGTATGTCAAACAGAAAATCTGGGCTTGACAGATTTTCTAGACATATATCATCTGGTATTATTGGCATCTTTGAGGGAAGGACCTACAACTACTCAAAGTACATCTTTAACTGTTTGTGTGATCACATCAGAGTACAGAAGGCTGATAAGATGTATATGTTTCCAAGATTCATTCAGCTCATCATAATGCAGACCTGCCTGGAACAAATGTGGAGGGTGGTGTGTGTTTATCCAAGCACACCTTGGCAGATCTGTGCTGAACAAAATCTCAGGGAGATATGAAGGAGAAGACGTAGACATGTTTGCACATGTGATTGATGCTAATGCAGACATACCTCCAGAGCTAGTTTGGGAAGATGAGGAAGAGAGCTCTGCTACCAGCTCTGCTCAAGACACTCCATCACCAGAAGTATCACCAAAACAACAACACCACCCCAAACACAATCACCAGCCAGCCAAACTACAGAACCTATCTCTCCAATCCTCAATCTATCACCACAACAACAACAAACACCCAAGCTCAATCTCCTGCCAGTCAAAATACTGAACCAATCTCTCCCATTCAACCCCAATCACCAAATCAGCATCAGATGCAACTCTACCAACAACTTCCAAATTCAGATACTGAGAGCATCTACACTGGAGAGACAGAATTAGTCTCAGAAGCAAGTACAGTCAAACTGTCATTATCCAAGACTGAATCCCCTGTGCATTCAAATGAAACTGAACAAGTCTCCCATGATTGATCAGCAACAACAACAAACTCTTCAAGAGCATGAAGACCAAGCCACTGAACCAAAGTCAAGCTCAGCAAGTGTTGATCATGAGGAAGTAAAAGAAGATGAGATTGAGTCTCAGCATCAGGAAAGAGATACAGAAGCAGATCAGGTTGAAGTGATTGCCTATAATGAAGATGATCTGAGTGATGATGACATTCCTGTGAGCAAAAGTTATCTGGTGGCTGAGTACAACAAGCTGGTGCTCAAGTCAAATAAAAGAAAGGCAAGAATACAAGAGCTGAAGGGCATAATTAAAGAAAAGGATGAAGAACTGTTAAGTCAGCAGCAAGCAAGAATAAAGAGACTGAGAGAAGATGCTCAAAGTGATAAAGAAGTCATTGATGCTCTGCTAGACAAGGAAGCTGAGCTTATAGAGTCAGCAGAGAATGAGAAGAAAGATAAAGAAAAGATCATGAAGAGACTTGAACAAGCATCTGGCACTATGACTGCTCAGTCAACCATAATAAGAGAAAAAGAAGAAGAAATTGAGCAACTTAAACTGAAGATCAGTTCATTGGAATCTTATGCCAAAACTTCAACTGCCAAACAAAACAAAGTTCTGAGGCATCAAAAGAAGTGATCTGTTACTCAAGGAAAAGAAAGTACCTTGGTACTACTGAGAAGAAGCCAACTAATGAAAGTAGTTCAAAGAAACAAAGCTTTCTCCTGAACACACCCCTTAATAGACTTATCTGCTGAGAAGCCCATCACTGAACAGAAAGATGAAAGTGACAAAGAATGGGAAGAATTAATCAAAGAAGACACTCCCCAAAGCAAGAAGTCTCAAAGGCTGATGATCTTCTGACTACAAGTGACATACTTGAAGAGAGGCCTGAATCAACCATGTTCATGACACTTATAAACCATGGTTTCCCTTATGACATGGTTGAAAGACTAAACATGACAGAGATGAAGAACTTGTTGAAAGAGTTTGAGCTTGCCAGCTTCATGATTCCAAACTGTGATTATGAAGCATTCAGCACCTTTCAATCAATTCAAAACATAAAGAAGGAGTTGGGACACTGTGACACAGCCAAGCTGAGCAAATACAACATGACTTGCTGGTTACAGGGACATAACTACAAGCCTCATGAGCTTAAAGGAAGAACAGTAGGAGAACTCAGAAGGATGATGGAGCATGTAATGAAGGTTGAACTAGCGGAACTGATACTGGGGTAAAGTTCAGAAACTGAAGCTCCCATCAATCTATGAACAACCAAAGCAAACTCCCTGCTGAACCCATAACTGTTGAACCTTAAGATCAGCACAAAGGAAAAGAGAACTGATTAGAGAGCCAAGGGAAGTCATCCCCGGAAAAGTATGGCCACTTGGGACTGCAGTTAGAGAAATAACTGAGCAAAAGTCCACTCTAATACAACTGATAGATCACCTCACAACTCCCAGCTCTGCGGGAAGAAAACAAGATCATGGCCTGGAAATATGATCCAGACTGGGATTGTGCTGTCATTAAAAGAACATCTGGAAGAATTGAATACTTCCATGATGTACTCTCAGTGGTGAGTCTGCCAGAGAATGACATCAGAGACCTTCAAAGTTTAATCATCAGCAATTATCCAATTCACCCTAGAGGAAGAGACTTCTCAACTCTAGTGGGAAAGTTAAAGACAAAGTTTAAAGATGATGTGCTGATTGAAGCTAAAAGAGAAGATATAGAACATCAGAAGAGAATCAAAGGGCTCAAAAGATACAAGTCCAATGCCTCAGAACATGTAGATGATGAATTCTTGAAGAGGATTGGCTACAACAACAGAAACAAAGCAGCTCTTAAATGTATTGAAGGGACTCAATTCACATACCCAATCACTGAATGGGGATATGTAGAGAAGACAAAAGAGTTGGTCCTACTGAGAAATGCTGAAAACAAGAAAGCTGAAAAGATCAGAATCTTTGATCCGGTGGAAATCAAACTGCTCCATCCCAGCTACACCTCATACTTAAATGACAAATTTTTTCCCAAGCTGTCTGATGAACAAGCACAAAATGATCTATTTCTACATGTTCATGTGATTCAAGTAGTAGACAAACTTCATGCCAAAGCATATAAAAGAAGAAGATTTAATGCTGGATTACTGAAGGGAACAACATTTGATGAAGTAACAGAACTAAGAATAACGGAACAAGATGAGCTAGAAGTGGTGAATAACAACAAGGTGTTAGACACACTCACTACAGAAGAAGATGTTCTGGGAATTAGTTATGAGACTTTGAAGATGATGAGCAAGATGAAGATCAATTATAAGTATGATGATCAGAAGACTGCTGTCTCCTACTTCTACAACAAGATGATCGCTAGAATCAAAGATCTTGCAGTTTTGAAGGACTGAGTACAAGTAGCTAAGCCTAAGGGGGAGTATTGTTAGGTCTAGAATCTGTAGATCTAGTCATTATGTATAGGCTTAGTACTTGAATTAATATTTGTAATGAACTTTTGTATTTCATTATTATGTATGCATTAAATATATAGGTTAACCCATTTATATATGTGTTGATGTATGTATGGCTGCAGGTACAAACATAATACTTGACCAATTATTGAATTTGACCAAGTGTAAGAAACATCTACGGATGAACATATTATTCTTCCGTAGATGTATATCTTACAAGTAACAAAACATCCGAAGATCATCTACGGATGAACAAAATCAACTGGAGTTGCCAAGTGTTCAAGAAATGCTGCGGAAGAACAAAACATCTGCGGAAGAACAAAACATCTGCGGAAGAACAAAACATCTGCGGAAGACAATATTTCTGCGGAGTCCAAACACTTGTATAATACAAGTGTTACAAGTCAACAAGTCAACAAGGCGGTTATACGAATCCCGAGAAATCCGATGATTCCTTATCAGAAACAAATCAAATCCCAAGAGATCCGGTGTTTCCTATAACTGAAACATCTGTCTATAAATATGGATCCTAGGTTTCGATTCAAGTACGATTGAAAACAGACGATTGATTGATTGAGAACAGCAATAGCATTACAACAATCATCAAAAGTCTTTCGATCATCATAACATATACAACATCATAGCATTCATTGTTTCATTCTTTTGTAATCTTCAACACATTATAATAAAACATTAATTAATCTTTAATTGTGTTTGTGTCATGTGTTCTTGATATTTCATTGACATTGAAAGTTGCTTAAATACAATTAACCAAATCAACGTTAATTCCGCTAACGTTGACTTGACATCAATTCACACTGATAATTCCTGTCGACGATCCTTGGATTCACAGGTGTAAACCAGTTAATAATCCATTAAGGCAAAACATAGTGTTTTCTGATAGCTCAAACTGTGATAAAAACAATTATCTATTAAAGATGTTACTAAGTATCAAATTTCGGTAGGCGAATTGAATTTACATTGACCAGGCGTGACATTTTTTATATTGTTCAATGTTTATGTCAGCACATGCACAAACCCTTACAAATTCATTTATAAATTGCTCTAAGACTTCTACATATATTAAGTCTGTGTTGGATTTCGACTAATTTAATCTCGAAATTAATTTGGTATAAATGATTATTAAACATTAAAGTATAATGTATTTGTTTATTAGGGAGCAACGAATCACCGCAAGAGGCATAAATATTCAAGATTATAAAGACTACAGAAGACCAGAAGACTCGAAGATGAAATCAAATTGTATTATTTTTTATTATTTAATGTATTTATTGTGTGTAGGGTTTTGTGCATGTAACACTATAAATAAAGGATGACGTTCATTTGTAACGGGTGTTAGTCATAGTGAGTCTTCTATATATCTTAAGTGCTTCCCCAAGGGCTTCATATATTATTCATCTATGGAGTTCAAAGCATGTGAGGGTTAGAGAAATGTAATCTTATAATGACTATAGAGTATCTATTGATTTTAGTTTATCATCTATATTATGTCACATCCCGGCGGAAAAGTGAAATGTTTGGTTGTGACTATTCAGCTCAGAACACATTGATTCCAAAGTAAAATGCAACATATATATATATATATATATAAGTAATACATCATAACATTATCATAGATAATCGTAGGTTCGGGTTACATTATAACTAACATTTCAAAATCTAACATAACCCTATTACAAAAGTGTTATTAACTGATACATCTTCAGTAATGGTGGAAATGAGCATCCACCGTCAGAGTAATATCATACATGTTCACAGTTAATTTAATACAAACTCTTCCCATCACCTCGCCCCATCCATTGTATACATCAAACGAAAACATAATACTGTTAGTCATTTTGAATACCTGAAAAAGCATACTCAAAACAGTTAATATAATGTTGGTGAGAATATAGGTTTAATTACTGAACAAAATACATATATATTGATGCAACATAAATAAGATTACAACCAAACCTACTTATAAGTCAGGTGATTTATAACTATCATAAATATAAATCACAAAATCAGATAATATAACATCACAACACTCATCCTGTTGGTACTTGAAATATTTTCCTAAGTAGCACTACCTATATTACCCGACGGTTCCACATCCGAATTAATGGTTGTAACATAATGACAGTTTATCTCAAAATCTTACTTATAATAGCATCAATCATAAACAGTATGCTTTTTCCTCAAAAATCATAAATGTAAAAAGGGCTATGATTCTCACCTTTATTTCAGCAACAATCCTATAAAATATTTATATGTTAGAAATAAATCGTACTTCTTTAAAATTTTCAGCACTTAAAAATAATAATTTCAAAACAGTAGTTACAATCATTTATATATCACCAAATTTTGATAGCAGAAATATCCAACAATTCAAATCAATATATAAAAATTTCAACTAATAACTATTTATAGTTATTTTTCTAGAATTTTTACAATATTCAAATAAATCAGCAGAAATATCTACGGATTTTCTAATTTTACCAAAATTTACCAGGATCTATATTCTGAAATCTATATTATCCCATAAATTTTTAGGTTATTAACTCATAATAGTCGATTTTCTATGATTTTTATCATTTTTACATAAATTAGCATAAATAGTTAAACATCTCTAAAAATCCCGAATTTCACACACACTGTTCTATTCAAGGTACCATATTGCATGTAAATTATTCATAATTTAACTCACCTTTTTTCTATTTCTTCTTATTTTCTAACTACAGAATGTCCTAAATTATAAAACTCAGTCATATCTACGAATTAAATCATGAAAATTATTCAGTAATTCCTATAAAATATAAGGTCCATCTTATAATTTTCCAGTTCTTTACCAGGTCCGGAGCTTCCATATGATTATCTTCTTTTATTATCTTGAATATATTATATAAAGAATAAATTGCAATTTTCATACCTGTGTTTTGGGGGTGTTAACAGGATCAGCCACAGCTTAACAGTTTGCATACCTGAGTTTATGAATGCTAACACTTTACGTACCTCCGTCCAATTTCCGTTAAACAACCGTTAAATCTCCCCCACCTGCTCCTCACGTGAGGGGCAAAACTGTCAATTCACCCAATTTATTAATCTTTTTAGAGTAAATTGCAAATTTCATACCTGTGTTTTAGAGCTGTTAACAGGATCAGTCACAACTTAAAAGTTTGCATACCTGAGTTTACGAATGCTAACACTTTACGTACCTCCGTCCAATTTTCGTTAAACAACCGTTAAATCTCCCCCACGTGCTCCTCACGTGAGGGGCAAAACTGTCAATTCACCTAATTTATTTATCTTCCACCGTCGGTAGGGTTCCGACGTGTTTATGTCGTTTGTGTTCCGTTAGTTTCCATATTCTGATCTTAGTGTCCTGATGAGATGTGAACACTTTTCCGTTATGAAACGTGAGGGATTTGACGAAACCTAATGAGGAATCGTTAACGGTGAAGTGATGATGAAGATGAGATGAAGTGTCGATGAGGGAGAACGAGTCGTCGGTGTCGAATACATGGATACGGTCGCCGGAGGCGGCGTAGAGGCGGTGGTTGTTGACGGCAAGGTGGTTGATGTGGGCGGCGGGGTAGGGTTTGAGGGCGGTGAGGCGGCGGTGAGGCAGCGGTGGGAGACGGTGAGTTTGAGAGTCTCCGGCGAGAGGTTTTGGAGGGAGGGGATGGAAGGTAGGGTTTGGAGAGAGAGAGGTTGATTGTAGAGGCTGCTCACGGTGAATTGATAGTTTTGCCATCACGTGAGGAGCACGTGGGGGAGATTTAACGCTTGTTTAATTGGACGGAGGTACGTAAAGTGTTAGCATTCGTAAACTCAGGTATGCAAAGTGTTAAGCTGTGACTGATCCTGTTAACACCCCTAAAACACATGTATGAAATTTGCAATTTACTCTTAAAAGATTAAGAAATTAGGTGAATTGACAGTTTGCCCTTCACATGGGGGGAGATTTAACGGTTGTATAACGGAAATTGGACGGAGGT
>CM046029.1:69302565-69395065 GCA_025215565.1 Flaveria ramosissima | reverse complement strand
ATATGGATATGTATGTGTATGTATATGGATATGTAGTTGGGTATGTATATGTGTATGTATATGAGTATGTAGTTGGGTATGTATATGTGTATGTATATGGGTATGTGTATGTATATGTATATGGATATGTATGTGTATGTATATAGGTATGTATATGTGTATATTGCTTATGTGATTATCTTGAAATAACAAATTAGTTCTTGATCTAGGCATGACAGAAAGAAAAGCTAGAGTTAATTGGAAGTCGGATTGTGTCGACAAAACTTTTCTCGAAGCATGTATACATGAAATAACAAACAACGGTCGTGAGGGTAGTAGCCTTAAAGCAAGCTCATGGAAAGTTGTTGCCGAAAAAAAAAAAAATTATCATAATTTTATGGTTGATCATAAACAAATGAAAAATCGATATGACTACCTAAAGTCAAAGTATGGGGCTTGGGTCAAACTGAAAAACAAAACGGGGAATATTTATGATCCTATAACCAACACTTTCAATATGAGTGATGAAGAATGGGAAGCCGAGGCAAAGGTATTTTTTTAATATGAAATATTTTTTAATAAGATTTTTTGTTTAGCATCTTGATTATATCTATAAAAATTTTCAAACAGTTAAACAAGTTTGTGGAAAAGTTGAGACATGCTCCCTTCCTTACCCTGATCTTTGTACCAAACTGTTTGAGGGGGTGACCGCGACTGGCATTCACAGTTGGGGGCCATCTTCTACACTTCGTCATCCAGCTGAAGGGTATTTTGAACATGAGTTGGATGATGTTATGTGCACTCAAATGGAAACAGAGCTCCCACCTGTAAGTGAAGAATCCTCTGGCCGGTCAAAACGAAAGGCAAGTTCTAAAACTAGTAAAGAAGTGCGTAGGAAAACAATAAATGACGACTTAAGAGAAGTGGGAATGAAATTATCAATGTTGCAAAGATGTTGGTGGAAAAAAATAATATTGACAATGAAATGGACGCATGCATGGATAAGCTAGAAAAAATGGAATGGGGGGAAGAAGATCCGAGATATAACACAGCTCTTTTGTTATTCGGTGTGAAAGTGCTGATATTAGAAAAGTTTGGTTACGTCTTAAGCCGGTGAGTTGCGAGTCGTGGGTGAGAAATGCTGGGAGAAAGTTTGGATTATTCGGTTGACTTATGTATGACTTTTGTATGACTTTGGTATGACTTTGGTATGACTTTGGTATGACTTTTGTATGACTTTAGTATGACTTTTGTTTGACAGTTGTATGACTTTGTATGATCCTATGACATTTGTATTAGCATTTCCTTTCTATGACATTTGTATTAGCATGAACTTTCTATGACATTTGTATTAACATGAAATTCCTTTAACATTTGAAAGTTGTATGAATTTTGTATTAACAGGACAAATATGTATACGGATGGTGAAATTTTATCTTTTTTTATACTTTCATGGTATTGGTTGAAGTTGGCCCGGAAAAGGAAACGAGAGGGTAGAATTGAAAGAATAAGAGATAATGATTCTGCTTTAACAGGGCATGCATACACACATGAATTACTACATGGATCTTCTACACAGTGTCAAGAAATGATGAGACTTTCACGCGAGGCTTTTGTACTATTATGTAATCATTTTACACAACGAAATTGGCTGCGCGAGGTAGTAGGACGATAAGCATTGAAGAGAAAATAGCTATGTTCTTACATATTATAGGGCATAATGAAAGGTTCCGTGTAGTTAAACGACGATTTCAACACTCCAATCAAACGGTTCATAAATGTTTTCACGAGGTTCTAGGTGCAATGATGTGTTTTTCTAAAGAAATTATAGCCCCAACATCTTCAAATGAAACAACAAATACCTCGGAACGACTTCAAAGGTTAAAAGGAATATTTCCTGGAGCAATTGGTGCTTTAGATGGAACTCTTGTACATGCAGTTGTGCCCACTACTCAACAAACTTGTTTTAGGGGAAGAGGTAAAGGTGAATGTTATCAAAATGTGTTAGGAATATGTGATTTTGATATGATATTCACATTTGTATGGGCTGGATGGGAAGGCGTAGCACATGATTCACGGGGTTTGAAAGAAGTTGTATTTAATCGACATCTGGATTTCGATTCCCTCCACCAGGTTTATAATAAAATTATATATTTTATTATTAAATATATTATTTGTATTCTTCATATAATAGCTGTCACACTGTCATTTACAGATAAATATTACCTTTGCGACGCTGCATATACCAACACTCGTGGATTTATGACTCCATACCGCAACACTAGGTATTGGTTAGCCGATTCCGACGTCGAAGACCGGTAACTAAGGAAGAAAGATTTAATCATGCTCATGCTTGCCTTAGAAATGTTATTGAGCGTGCTTATGGTGTATTGAAGGCAAGATTCCCAATCCTAAAGCAAATGGCTCCTTATCCTTTTCCAGTGCAAAGAGACGTAGTTATTGCTTGTTTTGCAGTGCATATTTTATAAGAAAATACAACATTCAAGATGAATTATTTACAAACTTTGAAGATAACACTATGGTTACCCCTAATGGTGAAGGTGAAGGAAATGAAGGTCAAAAACACACAAGGCATTGAGTGGGGTTCAGAAGGGGTTGAATATATGGCTACTTTGCGTGACCAAATTGCTAATCAACTACTTTCAGATGCTTCAAATTAGATTTGTATGCAAACTCTTGTATGACATTTTGGTAATCAACTGTTTGAAATTCGATGTGTTTGTTTGGATTATGTTTGATTTATGTTAACTTGTATTTTGTATGACATTTTGAATTGTTATAATTTAGCTATTTTTATTAATTACACAACACCAGTTAAATTCAAACTCGATTAAACAACGAGGCAATAATGTTATTTTTATCATTCAGCAGACTCAGTCAGCTACTAAATCAAACAGCCAAGTTTCAGTCAGATGCAGACTCAGTCAGAACCTCTTACTGGGTCAGCTTCTTACTCAGTCAGATCTTACTCAGTCAGCGCAATCAAAGCCCCCCTAAGACTCATATACAATATTTTAAGCATAAATTACAAGTGCTTTATGAAATAGGTTCACTTTTGCCCCCATTTAATTAACTTATTCTAATTATTGTATTATTTAATACACATTATTAATACATTATTTAATAATATGATATTATCTAATTCACTTTATTAAATTTTATTTTATTTATAATAATATAAATTGACATTTAAATTTATAGTTACTACGTATTTTTATAACTAAATACTATTTAAATTATTATTTTATTTAAATACTTATATCTATACTACTATATAATATATC
Source organism: Flaveria ramosissima (assembly GCA_025215565.1). Taxonomy (NCBI): domain Eukaryota; kingdom Viridiplantae; phylum Streptophyta; class Magnoliopsida; order Asterales; family Asteraceae; genus Flaveria; species Flaveria ramosissima. The sequence goes on along the minus strand of CM046029.1, from coordinate 69,391,781 downwards.
TCTTTGGATAGAGATATAATTTTGTCAAGCATACAAGTTTTCAAGCAACATGTACAAAAAAGTACAAGGTATTTAATAGGGGTAGAATAGTAATTGGTTAAAAATTTAAGACATTTATCGAGCAATATGGTAAATTTATCCATTAAGTTTTATATACATTGAAATTTTTGCCCTTGTCACTTTCATGTATTTTATATACCTTAAACATTATTATACATTATTTAATAATATGATATTATTTAATTCACTTTATTAAATTTTATTTTTATTTATGAAACTATAAATTGATATTTAAATTTATATTTACTACTATATTTTTATAACTAAACACTATTTAAATAAGTATTATTTTGTTTTAAATTTACGTATATAACTTATATATATCTTCATATTTATAATAACTATAATACTAATATTTTTCTACGGGCGTATTGTGAGTTTAATAATTAAAATACTTATCTACATCTTTTGTAATAAAAGTGAAAGGAGATGATAGAATGATAATTTTACATATAGATTAAAACACCCATATGAAAAGTCATGCTTAAATTTCAAAAACTTAACTATTTTTTTCTATTTATGCCCTTACAATACAGTATAACATATGATATATGTCCTTACAATAAAGTATAACATATGATTCTTATAATACAAATACTAAAGCATATACATGTGGCCAAACAAAACTGTCATTGAGCACTAATCCGTATTTTCATTTCCTTTGCCAATTGTTAACAGCTCAATAACAATCAAGAGGGTAATTTGTGGTGATTATTTCTCCGTTAACTTTCTCCGGTCTATACAAATCACCACCGAAAGCTGCATCCGATGATAATAAAACTCTAATCTACATTCATAAAACGAACCCCTCATAAAATCTAGGTAATAAGTTATTTCCGACCATAAATACCACCCATGCTTATCACTAATCTTGTTGGGATAATATAGTTGTCTTAAAAAACTTTTGTAATATGGATAATTTTTTTATTTCATTCAGTTTTTCAATAATTATATTTTGATTTTTTAATTTACTTCATAACGCACCGAGTCGATATTGACAGAAATTGAATTCTCAAATAATTACGCAACAGCTGTCCCGCCGCAACGCGCGAGCATTCTACTAGTATTATTAAAGAATGTATTAATCAATGTATTAATTAAGAGAAGTTTATTAATGAGGGGTAAAATAGGAATGATTGCAGTGAGCACTTGTACCTAATGCTTAAAAGTTGTATTAGCTGTCTTAATTTTTTTGTAAAATTACATTTGTGTCCCAAAGTTTTGTTTTATATAGTAGTATAGATATAGATAATGCTACAATTTTTATTTCTACAAATCCAGTGTTCCATGAAAGAATGAAATACTTTAAAACTAAATCTATTCCATCTAAGAGAAAAGATTATGGATATATTTTTTAAGTTGAATGAAATCAGTACAGATCATCAACTAGCATATTTGTTTACTAAAAGCTTAGGAAAAACCTACATAATCATCTGTGTAATCTACTGGGAATGTTTGATGTTTTTGGGACAATTGAGGGGGGTGTTAATTAATATTTAAGATGTTATAATTATGCAATTCAATTCTTATGAGTGTGTATTAGTTTTGTGAGGTTTTAATGTTGAAGGTCTATAAGGTAAATAATGAAAGTTCAAGTGGTCATTCTGGGCTGCAGTAAGTTCAAGGTAAATAATGAACGTAATTCCTGATTAACTACTTTCAAGTTTGTTCACTCACTCATACGGGGAAAACTTTTAACTCGTTATCTTCTTTAAAGTTTCAATTCATATAGCGGCACACGAAGGACTTGTACCTGGTGAGTGTGTTTCCCAACTTGCCAAAAGAACTTACCTATCGGGAAAACCATTTACTCGGATCGTTGAACTTTTTTTGATCGCCATCTTTATACCGACATACTTCTTTACGGTTTCAAGTTATCTTACTTTTAAGCAAACTGGTGTGTGGTAGTTAAGAATGGCAAAATAGGAATAGAAAAATGAGAAAAATAGTGCGAATGGTAAGGTGACATTGATGCGTCATGTGTTCATAACAGAGTGGTAAAAATGGTAACCATTTCCTCCCCTATTACTTTGTATTTCAATATCTCATGTAGCTCTATTTCGAATGTACATTGGCTCATGATAAAGCTCAACAAGGAGAATGCAAACTAATAAAGCCTTAATTATTTATTACATTAATTAGTCTGGTAGGACACTTGGGTTCTGTAAAGGAGACCCAGGTTGAGTCACCCCTGGTAAAAGTTAGTAGCAAAGTAATGAAATTAAAAAAGTAAATAAATACAAATATGTGTTTTTACAATAAAAATAAAATAAAAATAAAAAATAGAAATTAGGGAGGAGGGGGGAGGGGGGGGGGGGAGGGGGGGAGCTTATAATTCATAGTTCGAGCTTTAGATATTGAAATCAGGACTTGAGAGTTGTGGCAAACTGTATGTTATGACATTTCCATTCATTACTTTATGTCTACATAATTCCAAATAAAATGAAACTTATGCACCTTTCAAGTTAACCAAAATGGCCATTGTGTAACCTCATTTTCCGTGTCTAGTTGGTTCAAATCTGAATTTGTTGACATTTAGATCAACTTCGTATCACTAATGTAGATATATAGTTATATATAGAATTATGCACTGCTTTGTGACTCGGATCGGACCGGGATTTGGAGGGGCCACCGGTTGGATCAACCTCAATTTGTCTTGTAGCCAAGGAATCAGTTGGTTCAGTCGTCAGATAGGAAATGGGAACCGGGTCGGACTGGATTTTTATTACTTTTTATTTTCTTTTAAATCGTTGGATTTGAATGGGTTTAACGTGTGAGTCGGATGATGATCGAATTGTAGTGTTACACATTAGATTATTATATAATACTACAAAATATACACATAAAATATTTATATTGAATTTTATATATAACTATATATACAATATTATATATATATATATATATATATATATATATATATATATATATATATATATATATATATATATAATTATTTATTTATTTATTTATTTATAATGTAATCCAGTTATTAAATTCGGTCTAACCAGTCGACCAGTAAAATAAACAGTTTGCCACCCAATCCGGTTCTTAAAAATTGTTTATATCATGTCCATGGTTAAATATACGAGTGTTCACAAACTATCGAAACCAATTGACTTGTCAAACAAGTCGATCTTGAAATCTATTAATTTGAAAAATCAAGTTTAATAGTTCGGTTCACGCTTTTTAGACTTGGAATCGGTTGCTTACTTTCATTATTACAATTTTCATTTTTGTAATATGTACTCATATGCATAATAATATACATTTTACGTAGGATATATGATATCTAAGCTTTTACTATCATTACTTTTTATTGGATACAATTTACTTTGGTCTAAATGTGTTATTTTTAATTTGAAGCATCAATTTCTAAATTACTCAGGATATATGATATCTTACATTTTACTTTGTAGCAGCATAAGATATATACAAGAGGCACTTAAACTTGAAACCTCAATTCGGTTCTAGTAGTCTTATTCATTTAGAAATTATTAAACTCAATTTAAATAATCAAAAATTTTTGTTCAATATTATAGGAGGCGTTTGCTGGTGGAACTCATACAACATCTACAACTCTAGAGTGGGCAATGAATGAGCTAATATGAAACCCAATAGTAATAAAAAAGCTTCAACAAGAAATAACAGACGTAGCACAAGAAAAATCCATGATTTCCGAAGAAGATTTGGAGAAAATGCCATACTGGAAAGCTATCTTAAAAGAGTCTTTGCGATTGCACACTCCAACTCCACTTCTTGCTCCTCGACAATCAATGCAAGATGTAAAACTAATGGGGTATGATATTGCAGCCGGCACACAAGTATTTATCAATGCTTGGGCAATTGGAAGATATCCTGACTTGTGGGAAGAATCAAACGAGTTTTGGCCTGAGAGGTTCTTAAACAAGCCCATTAATTATCACGGGCTACAGTTTGATTGGCTTCCATTCGGTGTTGGCCGAAGATTGTGCCCTAGTATTCAATTTAGTGCAGTTATTATAGAGCTTGCATTAGCAAATATTGTTTATAAGTTTGATATCTCGTTGCCAAACGGAATAAAAATTGAGGATTTGAAATTTGAGTGAGGTAAATGGTATTATAATCAATAGGAAGTTCCCTTTATTGGTTTCCCTGAGTCCTAAGTTCTAGTGGTGCGCTTTCTTTTACTATGTTAACTTCCATAATGTTGAACTTGTGATATATGTTACTGGATTCTATAGATAAAAAATGTGATCGTATATTTGACAACGAGATAATCATTACTAAATCTTATGATATTTAAAGAATTGTAAATAACCTACTAGCTTTACTTTTAATGGAAAACTTGAGGTAAAAGGGTCCATAAAATCATATGGGTTTACATGCTACGTGTGGTTCAATTACCTAAACTTTGATTATATTTATTTTGTAAATCTTAGTAGGGATACATAAGTGTAGAATCGATTCAATAAATCTCACATCCAAGATCAATAGGAGATTGCAATTTACAGAAGAAAACTACAAGAAATTCAAGAGTTCATTATCATTTTTTCATTACAATTTCACAAGAAAGAAGGTTGACTTTAAGAGGTCAAAATCATAACTAACTAACAATGAATTAACAACCCTCTTATACTAATTGATTATATCACAATTAACCATAAGAAACGGTTAAATGTCTAAACAACCCCTCAAGTATTACGAAGTACACATTTGGTCCTTGTACTATCACTATTACATTCTCCACTTTAGTACAAGATCAACGGATTACCTAATATCTAAATCTTCAAACATTTTATAAACTTTGAACCAAAAACCACTTCAGTCATAATATCAGATGCATTAGTTTATGTATTGACTCCTTCCACTCTCACTTCCTTGGGCTGAATCACTTTTTTAATAAAATGCAAACGAACATTATTGTGCTTTGTTCGTACATGATACACCTGATTCTTAGAAATTTGAATGGCCCTTTGGTTATCACATAACACCATTGTGTTAGTCAATGGTATACCCAATTCACTTATAAAGCCTTTCAACCATAAAGCTTCTTTAACAGCCTCAGTTAAAGTTATGTACTCTTCCTCGATTGATAACAAAGCAACTACATGTTATAGAGATGCTTTCTTCTCACCAAACCACCAAAACTTTAAACACATAACTAGTGATTGATCTTCCTTTATCTAAATCTTTAGTAAAATCTACATCAACATATCCTAATACAACATTGCTTGAACTGTGACAGTTACCAAAGATTAAACCAAGATGTCCAGTACCATTCAGATATCTCAACACTCATTTCATAGCCTCCCAATGCAGTTTTCCTGGATTAGCTAGCCTAATTTACTGCATGGCTGATTATAGGTCGAGTGCATACCATAAGATACATAAGGCTTCTCACTACACTTGCATAAGGTACTTTAGGCATAAAGCTCAACTTTTTTTCTTAAGGAGAGTCTTTAGTTGAAAGCTTGAAGCATTGTGCCAATAGAGTCTTAATAACCTTGCTTTGATTCATAGAAAAAACTAGACAACACGTTATCAAGATATGACTTTTGAGTCAAAAATAACTTCTTCTTCTCTCTATCTCTAGTTATTTCCATACCTGAAATTTTCATAGCAACCCCAAGTTCTTTCATATCAAACTCATCCTTGAAAAACTACTTGGTAATGTCAATCTCTACCTTGTCTTCACAACATCTTTCAACTTATACAACCATTTACTTTCAACCAATCTTTGACCCTCTAGTTTATCAACTAAAACCCATGTTTTGTTTTTGTATAGGGAATCATCTCTTATACCATAGCATGCATCCACCTAACCCTATCAACTAAATTCATTGCATCAGCATAATTAAAAGGATCTTCCAGCTTGTCTGCATCTTTAACAGTGAAAACAAAATCTGACATGTCAACATCAGGCCTATATTTAACAGGTGGTACAGTTTGTCTTATACTTCTGTCTCTAGCAAGACTATAACTAGGAACACTATCAAAAGCATGTTCATATGACCAAAACTTTCACCCATTTCATAAGTGCTTTCAAAACCTTGTTGTTACTCCACCCCAATATGAATATTCTTGTCTTCCTTTTCTTGATTTGCAGGACCCTTCCCCTTTGTCATTATATCCTTATACATAACATCTTCTTTAAATGTTACATCCCTGCTAGTGACATTTGTGGGACTTACATCATCCAATCTCCACAGCCTATAACCCTTTAGACCTTTAGGATATCCCAACACAATGCATTTTTGAGCTATGGGTTCAAGCTTACTTGTCTTTATATGAGCATAAGCTATTGAACCAAAAACTCTCAAATGATCACATCCAGGCTTCATTCCAATTCAAACTTCTAAAGGAGTCTTTATTTCTATAGCTGTTGAAGGTGATTTATTTATCAAGTGAGCATCTGTAGTGATAGCTTCTGCCCAAAACATCTTAGGCAATCCAGAATTAGACAATAGGCATTATCAATGTACGGTTCATTATTCTTTCTGCCAACCCATTTTGCTGAGGGTTACCAAGTATAGTTAGATGTCTGCCAATACTATTATCCTTGAAAATTTTATTAAACAAACCATTAAGAAATTCCAAACCATTATCATTTCTTAACCTTTTCACCTTCTTCCCAGTCTATGTCTCAAGTCTCAACCAGCATCTTCTATTTTCTGAAATGTCCTTGTGCTTCAAGACATGTTCTAAGACTCTCCTAGAATGGTCATCAACTATTGACAAGAAAAATATAGCTCCACCTGAAAAGCTAGTCATGGCAGGACCCCATAAATCTACATGTACATACTCTAATATCTCATTAGTGATATACTTACCCTTGCCAAATTTCACTCTGGTTGCTTTGCCAAAAGACATAGTGTTCACAAAATGTCATACTGCAATCACTGATCCCCTCAATAATTTGTTGCTTTTTTAATTGAGTTAATTACACGATTGGTCCATGTGCTTTGTCTATATTGAAATATTGGTCCCAAGTTTTGAGAAATTACAGGTTTGGTCCTTATTGTTTACTAAATCGTAACATGATTGGTCTCTAGAGTGGATGGCCGTTAGTTTTTCTAGTTTAATGGATATGAAATGACCATTTTATCCTTGAACTAAAATACAAAATACTTCAGTTATATTATTAAATTTATGTGGGACCCACGTATATATATTAATAATGATATATGTGTTTTTCTGTATACAACAAACACACAACCAACATCATCATCATCATCTTTGCAATACATATCATGATCACCATCGACCCACCACCACCATCGGCAACCCACAACACCACCACCACCGACAACCAACCACCATCTCCATCGCCACCATCCATCATACCAACCCCATCGCCACCATCCATCATACCAACCCCATCGTCCATCACCACCATCGGAATCCACCCACCCCATCGGCCACCCTCATCGGACATCAACATCAATCCTATCAACAAAGCTGGAGAGACAGCTCTCGACATTGCAGAAAGCTTGAAAAACACAAAAATGGTTGATATTTTAAAAGAAGCAGGGGTTGCCCATTATAAAGACTTTGGATTTAGGGTTCGTGAGATTGCAAAAAAGGTGAAAAAGCTTCACATCAATGGGCAAAACAATGCCATAAACTTAGCCACGGTGGTTGCGGTTCTTATAGCCACATCTGCAACGAACCACCATCTCCCCCAACCATCTCCCTCAACCACCACATCCGATTGATTAGGGCCTCAATCGAGCAATGATCAGGGTCGATTACTAAGAAAAGAGATGATTTAATAAACTCTGGCGCCGCCCTCCTCCAGTTCACCACCCTAGAGCCACTGTTACGCCACCCACCATCCACCGTCCCACCGCCGCCTCTGCCACCACCACCACCAATGAGCACAACCTCTGAAACATGGCGCAGTGGTGATTGTGACGATGGTGGAGTGGTGGTGCGGGAACGGTGGACATGGTGGTGGTGGTGGTGGTAGCTTTGCCGGACTTGTGGTGGCGACGAACGGAAATGATCGGAGTGGTGGTGCGGGAACGTATGTATGTATATACATATTATATATATATATACATATATATATATACATATATACATATATATATACATATATACATATATATATACATATATACATATATATATATATACATATATATATATATACATATATATATATATATATATATATATATATATAGGATAGAGATCATATAAAAACCCTCTAAAAGTGTGCTAACCCATTAACCTTATATTAGCCATTGATTTATTATCAATTATTACATATTCCAAATCAATGGTTTGGATAAATTGAAGGGTAAATGGGTAATTTCAAGCTTGTACCTTTTCTGTAAATGTCAGGCAACATATATTAAAAAATTACTACCTTATCTCTATCTTCCAAATCTAATATTTCTAGATCTACAAGTTCAATCTCTTCTCTTTTTCTTCTTTCTCACTTTGATCTATCTAGATCTGAAAATTTCTACTTGTCTTTTGCTTTGTAGTTGATAAAAAAAGCAATCAGGTCTGATTTTTTTTGCCGACCTCCATGAGCACACTACCACCACCAACACCGCGACTTGCACTTCCCTTCCGGCGCCACCAGTCGACCTCCACAACACCATCATCACTAGTCGATCTCCACCAGCATACCTTCGTCAACAGCACAAGCCCACCACCATCGTCACCATCAGCACCTCCCTTCCACCATCACCATCGACACCACGAGTACACCATCCCCGGTGCCACCAGTCGTCTCTTCCATGACCACCATCAAGTTAGTTTTTTTACATTAATTTCATTTTTTTGTCTAAAATATCTTTTATCCCTGGAATCTTGTTTTTTGTATTTCAAGAATTTGTAACTTTAGTTATACACTAGTTATTACAAATCAAATGTGAAAAAACTATTTTTGCACATTCTTTTTGTTAGAAAATATTGAAAATTATTTTTTTAGAAAGTATTTAAACTTTGAGGATGCACATTCTTATAAAAAGATGAAAAAACCATTTTTGCATTCAACTTAAATTATTCTTAATTTTTAGATAACTGGTGAGTAAAGACTATTAGAATGAAGACTACAGTAATAATGATGCATAAGGTTTTATTAGGTTTTATTTTTGTTGGTTTTTATATGTGTTTATTCAATGTAGTTCACTGTAAGTAAGTAGAATACGATGTAATTCACTGTAAATATTATGATTTGCATTCAAATAAACATGATGTAATTCATTGTAACTAATGTATCTAAATGTAATGTTATGTTATTGTAATATATGTAAAATAATATAATGTAATGTATTGTAATATTTTTATGTAAGTAAAGTAATGTTAGTAGCGTAACTTATAGTATTTGTTAATAAAACAAATACATTGGTGTAGTTTGATTCCATTACTTAACAGATAGTGCATAGAATTCAAGTATGTTTTTTATGTTTAATTTTAGGTTTTTCATCTGTTAATATACTATGTTATTATCATCGTAATCTTGATTTCTCAAAAGTTGTGTTAGGGACCAATCGTGTTACGATTTAGTAAACAATAAGGACCAAACCTGTGATTTCTCAAAAGTTGTGACCAATATTGCAATATGGGCAAAGCACAGGAACCAATCATGTAATTAACTCGTTTTAATTTAACCTGGATCACTGATATAGCCCAACCTCATATGCCATAGCTGGGCCTTGGTAAGGGTGTGGTTTTGTACAACAGCAACTACTGAACCAACCAAAGCTTTTTCATCTAGAATATAGATGGTATATATAAACCGAAGTTATTCTTGTCATCAAATTTTTTGATCTCGAACTTTGTAGACACCATCTTCTTCTTCGATTTGAACGGTTACCTTTTGTCTTTGTGCTTCGAGCCAAATCTTGCTCCGATACCAATTGTAGAATCGTTTCAATAAATTCCACTCTAGAGATCAATAGAATATTGCAATTTACAGAAGAAAACTACAAGAAATTCAAGAATGCGTTATCATTGTTTCATTCCACTCTCATAATAAAGAAAGCTTGACTTAAAAAAGTCAAAATAATAACTATCCAATCAATTAATTAACAACCCTCTTATACTGACTAATCGATTATATCACAATTAACCATAAGAAATGATTAAATGTCTATAGAACCCCTCAAGTATTACAAAGTACACAATTGGTCCTTGTACTATCACTATCGACCACACTTTAACAAAATGTAAATGGTATTACCTGTTTGGAACAATATAAAAGTAAACAAAAAAAATATTAATCTTTTGGGTTGGGTCTTAGGTAAAATAGAAAAGAAGAACATTATTTGGTTTGCAACAAGTTCATCATTTCAAACACCTGCAACGGTAGTGTGATTCCATTCAAAGTGCAATGGTTCGTCTGGTTCGTGTCAAATGGTTTCATGGTTCATGACATTTTGGAATATAAGCACATTCATTGATGTTTGAAGTTGTTAAATGCTGATGGTTTAAAGGTTGGCGACCTCAGATGAACTATTGTGATTCTTAGTTACGGTGACTTTTCGAAGAGGCTTCATAAGCATTCAAAAACTAAAGAAGATACATGTATATAATGCTAACAAGAAAATCATTTGTACACACACATAGAACATCAAAACTTTGTTTCCCTTATATCAAATTACAAGAAAATTATGTGGTGAACATGATTCCTGTTACTAGAAATCCTCGTAAGATCATTAAGTTCATTTGGCTTATAAGTAAAACTAGTTTATGGTATTGATATTTTTTTATTATGAATCCTAAACGAGTCGAGCCCGGGCTCGAGCTCGAGCTCGGCTCGTTTCGAGCTTTATTTTTAAAGCTCGAGCTCGAGCTTTATTTTTAAAGCTCGAGCTCGAGCTCGGCTCGTTTCGAGCTTTATTTTTAAAGCTCGAGCTCGGCTCGACAAATACTTTTTCAAGCTCGAGCTCGGCTCGACAAATACTTTTTCAAGCTCGAGCTCGGCTTGTTTATTTATTTAAATATTATTTTTAATACTTTTATATTTATATTTGATATATACTTATAATTATATTATACATTTTATATATTACATTATTCATATTATTTAATTGTTTTTTACCATAACTTTATATATAACAGATATTATTTATATAATATATTTAATAAATTAAATAAAAATATATAAATAAAAAGCTCGTTTAGGCTCGCGAGCCGGCTCGAGCTCGATACGTGAAGCTCGGGCTCGGGCTCGATAACTAAATGAGTTTTTTTCCAAGCTCGAGCTCGGCTCGGGCTCGATAAAGCTCGGCTCGTTTCGAGCTTTTTATCGATTCAATCTCGAGTAGGTAACGAGTGGCTCAGCTCGTTTGCACCCCTACCCTCTAGATATAAGGATAGAAAAACAAACGTAACTTATAATCATGCACAACCACTCCAATGTGCCCTGGTAGTAGGCTTTGGGATTTTTCAAAGGAGATCCAGGTTCGATCCTCATCCCGTACAACATACTGGGTGGCTAGCGCACGACGAGGATCGAAAGCCCTGATCAAGGTTCGAGCATTTACGCGATGTTGGGGCAGAGATATTACTTCGAACCCGACGCCTTGCATCTAAGTCAACTCGTGAGCCGCAATGCCTCTTGTGGATTCTAGGACGAAAATGCCACAGTCCGGTTAATGAGTACGGTAACACTTATTTTCTTTTCTATTATTATGCACATATATTTTGGAATTTTTAAAACAAAACATTGGCTAAATCATAAGGATCATATGTGGACCTTCATCTACTAGCAGGCTCCCTCAATTTAAGCGAGAGATGGATAAGGGCTCAAACTGGACAGAAAAGTATGAAAAATAGGTTTGGAAGTTCTTCTGTGAATATGTTTGCACATTGAAATTGTATAAGTTAGCTAATAACTGTTCGATGAAATGCCTCAAAGAATCAAGTTTACAGCACAAATATTCTTCTCCAGTTATTCATCTTCTGATCTGTAAGTATTTGTTGACCATAAACAAACAAACAAATGACAGTAAACTATAGTAGTAAGAGGTAAAAGAGCAGTTGTTGACCATAAACCAATAATTTTAAATAGCTGGGTTACATTGATGTTGCTGTTGGTGCTGTCATTGACTTGTTATTAATAATAATATGTGGGTTGGACAGTGTGGTGCTTTGATTTGTGTTTTTTAACTAGTAACAGACAAATCAATTTTTGTAATTATCTCCAAAAGTCCATTGTTATGCATGTACTTAAATAATGTGATTGGTGTTAGGTTTACAAGCATGTTTTGTCATTTCTTGGTTTACTGTCTGGGTTGACTGTTCTTAATCAGTCAATTTTTAATGGGATATCTGAGATGTTTGATTATATATGGTCCATTGTCTGTTTCTGGAGTTGGGTTTCCAAAGTTATATACTATGTATATTTGGAAAGATTATTAATTTAAGTTCTTATAAGTGACTCATTGGACGGATATCCGTTAGAGGTTGAAAACTTAAGCCATGTAAATAAAAACGGGTCAATTCAGGTTGTATTCATTTGATAACGGGTCAAGTGACTACTGGTTAACATATTACCTATAAAAAGTTGAAATTGAAAACGTTCAAATGGGTAAAACATGGTAAATTGGTGAGTATGTCGCTTAACTTGTATTCAAATGTTTGTAATGTCCTAAACCTTGTTGTTTAAGAACTTATGTTGTTAACTATATAGCTTTGTTAACATATTTAATTCATTATTTATATACAAAGTCCAAAATTATGGACAAAAAGTGATGATGGGTTGATTTTGAACTGACATAAAAACTACTTATGTCCATTTTGATCTATTCGTCTCCGTTGACACCTCTAGTTTCATCATCACACCCGTGTAGATATAAGGCTAGATTTGTTTATTGGTTTCTAAATCTTTATATGCTTCTACTTAATTAGAGAATTAATTTAAAATAAAATTAAAAGTGATAATACTACATTAATACAAGGGGTGTGGAGTTCCTTTCAGTACCCAAAATAGACATTCAAGCCCTTGACTTTATTTTTAAGATGGGAGAAATTTATGTTTGAAGACTTGCATGTGACATGTACAAAAGTGCACAGAAAACCAAGGTCAATAGTCAATACAAAACAAACCATAATATATCATAAACCTCTTTCCCCTAACACTAATTACAAGAGGCTTCAACCTAACACAAACAAAAGGATCTAAAAATATTCAAAAATCCTCCAAATCTTTGAAGGCTAAGGAAAGAATTAATGTTTTCAAGAATTTTCATCTATTGACAACCTGCATTCCTTCCTGGACCTCCATAATAAATATAATTCCCCCAAACATTATTTTTTCCAGCTGTTATACCATAACATTTTGGATGATCAGCCAATAAATGTAGATTTGATAAAGGGAGTAAACTATTGTCCCAATCAACAACCTGTAAGTTCCTAAAGTAAGCAGCTTTCCCATAACCTTCATGTGCAAAATGACCACTACCCATTTGTGTACTTGTGTGATAACCCCTTGATCTTGAGTTCACTATTTCCCCACCAAATTGTATCATACTTGCATGTTTTTGCAGATGACTAAACAAGAATGATGGCCAATAGCCAATTAGCACCCCTGATCCAAATTGCAGCCACCAGTGTCCATGTTTAGGGTCCTGCACAAAAGAGCAAAAAAAGTGTTCTTTTGTGACTATTTTTCTTATAAATAGGTGATAAGATGTGTAGGTCCGTAACAAGTCAAACGCGCTCGAGCTGAAATGGATCAATTCTTTTAATATGGGTTGGAATGGGTCTAGTCAGGTTGGGTTGAACATCATTCTTTAATCATTTATGACTATTTTTCTTATAAATATTCAATTGTTAATAGTGATTACTGATACAAGGCTAGTGCGAAACTAATCTGAATCTTGAAATGAAAATATGCAGGACAACAGGTTAGACTAAAAGTTTCCAAAGCTTTATCTTTAATGCATATATTCATGAATATGATTTGTTACTCTAAAATTTAGACTATAATTTTGAAAATATAGGCTGTTAATCATATTTAACGAAATAGTTATTATATAAAAAACAAAATAAACACAAAAAAGTGTTTTAGGGCAACTTAACCAGACCACACATGTTTTGTTAACCTATACTACAAATGACCCGTTTCAACATGAACCCATTTTGACACGATACTCCACCCACCACTTATTAGTCAAACAGTTGTATTATAGCACACATAAGCTTCTATTTTGTTTGTGTTTCTTCCATTTAACAGTATTGTAATGGTGAGGTTTAGAAACATCTGAAATAGAAAACCAACAAAATGAGGATAAAAACAATAAAGGCTTTTACATAACTAGTCCAAATCCCAGATGGCATCAGATTAGTTATATTGTATATAATAATTTACTTACTTGAGTAACAGTTTAAAGGGAGGTCTACACATGGGAGACACTTCCCTTGAAATGAAAAACAGAATCTTGAAATATAATATTCCATCATCCCACTTTACAGTTTTTCTTTATCCTCAAAAGCAGTCAAATTTTAAAATCTAACAAAAAAATAGCTCTTGATGCTTCAAAGTTGGTCTTCCTTTTTCAGTGATCAGACAAAGATTCTTGATAATTTATATATTTATGTGTTGAGTTGTCCAAAGCATCTCATCAAATAAATTCAAAGATTTCATTCTTCATTAATTAGGATAAAATTAAAATTAAATTTAGCTTATACCTTCCATATCATCACACCGATATCGAATTGGTTGCCATTGTAAGATGATCTAGGGGAGATTGCTGCGCCTATAGCAATCCTGTTATTTGTTTGAACAAATCCTGAGCATAACAAGTTATAGCACCCTGTTGCTTGGTATGCATCAGTCTGTAAATATTAACATAAATCAGCCCTTTCTTGTGTGTGTGCGCTTGCACGCGCGTGTGTATATGTATATATAAAGAGAATAAGTTATGATCAAATAAAAAAGGGTTATTTCTCTGAAAAATATGAGAAGTATTGCTGAATCGTGTTGTGTTTGTAGAATACCAGTATATGAATATACACACTTATTAATGGTTGATTTGTGTTGTGTTTTATCTCAATCAAGTGAAATGGGATGAATGTCATCCAAAGTCTATTTTCAATGTGTACAACTTTGTTTTGTTTAAAGATTAAAATGAACATTTTTATCATAATAAATGCATTTTAAAAATTCTAATGACTCTTTATAACAAGCTGAAATGTTTGGACCTGTACTTAAAATTAACAAGCATCAACTTGAACTTGTTTTGACCCGTTATTCAACCCAACCATCTTTCAACCTCCCAGTCTCAAATTTGAAAAGAACATGTTGATATTATTACTTACGGTCCAGTAAGTAAAAAATCTTGGATAACCATCTCCATATAACTCCGGGCTAACCTGAAGAATTATGAATGTACATTACACAAAAGAGTCTTGGAAATCATAATTTTGAATATATATTCAAATGCGACAATAGTTTTATTCATTCTAAACTTCAAGGGAAAAAACGGTACCTGCCAACCGGCTTCTATGGTATTAAGATCATTGCCAAATGAACCAGATATGACCCATAACTGTGACAGACTAAACTCATATGGTTCTGTAACTGCAGGTGACCATACATTCATGTTGGCCTTTGCTCCATAGTACCTATCTCCATTTACAAAAGCAACTGCATGCTACAATTCAAACATTTTGGCACTGAAAAACTGATTGATGTGATTTCAACTGGCAATAATATGATAATCAGTTTCATAATACAAAAGACCAAACTAACCTCATGACCGTCGTTCATGGTATCACGTCTCACACCTCTAATCTTTTTTCCAAATCTTTTTAGTGAATTTACGCGTAAAATATCTTTTTCAGTAGTTCTTCTAATGGGAATAGTGCCATCTGGGCAGAATTCATTAGATTCTGCCCATAGTTGAATTCTCTCAAATGTTTCATCACTTGAGTTATGCCCCTTTGGCCTCTCAGATGGTGGTTCCTGTAATTTAAGCAAACCAAATGTAATCCTTATGTTCATGAAATGGATCAAGAAAACTCTAGCACTCTAAAATTTAATATGAAAGTTGTGCGTGTGGGCGCGTGCGTGCGTGTGTATATATTTGTGTGTGTATGTATATACCAATGGTCTTTGTCCTCTAAGCTTAGGATGATCAAATGCTGGTTGAAGATGAGAAACAACACAATCTATCAAATCACCATCAGGACTCTGCTTCCACATCAAACAAAAGACACCCAAAAGGCCAAAATGTCAAAACTCAAAAAGAAAAAGGCCAAAATACCAAAAAGTCCAAAGTCAAACCTGAATGGTCTTGACTGAAGGTTTGTTGATCTTCTTCAAATGAGCTCTAACTCTTTTGAGCTTCTTCAACTCTTCCACTGGCTTGAATCTTGTTTCATTGATCAGTACAGATTCCCCAACGAAAACCAACAAGAACATGGTACAAACAAATGTGAAAATAAATGTGGATTTTGAAGAAGTAGAAGCAGAAGCCATGATTGCATTGGTATTTAAGAAACAATATTTGTGTTTGGTTTTATTCTGAGTTAACATGATGTTTTCTAGTATGCAGATTTGCAGTTGTCTGTTTGCAACTGAGATATTGTGATCAACAAGACAACAAGAAGAAGAAACAACTGTTTATTCTAATTTTTGGTGCATTTCTTCAAAGACAAGATTTGGTGAGTTTTAAATTACATTCACCACTTTCAGTCTTCTTAATGTAAAGATTACAAATAAATACACAAAACACATATACACATACTCTCTCTCTCTATATATATATATATCTATATATATCTATATATATATATATATATATATATATATATATATATATATATATATATATATATATATATATATATATATTCCTTGGTGAGTGTAAAAGTGTGTACCCATTATTTAATTTAGTCTCTTTTTTTGCAAGGGTCGGGAAGGAATCAATTAATCTGATATACACAGTTTTACCTTACACTTTTGCTTTAACCTATAATGTTATGGTTATAAAACAAGAAAACTTAACAGTTGATTCAAGGTGGCCCTGTGTGTATATTTGTGTATATAGTCAACAGAGATATTATGATCAACACATATGCACTCTCTCTCTGTATATAAAAGATTCTTTGGTGTTGTGCACTGACACTCAGAATCAGTCTATAATATTTTACATTAAAGATGTGGGGCTATAAACCCATTAACACCCCAATGGTCAATTTTTACTTCAATTATTTTGCTTATAAACCTTTACTTTTCTAAATGACACCCACGGTGTGTGTTAACTTGTGCTGTATTATAATAGTTATGTCCAAAAATAGTTACATGATTGGTCGTAAGATTCATTTCTTTGATCATCAGAATTGATTGAACTTCATGTAGTGTGAACTATTTTTGATTTCAAAAGCTACTTGTAATGTGTTAATGTGTTCTATGTGACAAAGCTCACAAGTTCAATTTACAAAGCGCTATATGCACCATAGAGAAATCCGCTGATTGCTTTTGTCAAACACGGTCATGAACTTATGATTATTAAAACTTATTTAACGAAGCACATTTGTAAGACCTTCAAACATCACACAACTAAGCTTTTGTGACTTCTTAGAAGTCCTAATAATAACTCTAAACTTGTGATTATTTGATTGTTCATGGATCAAATAATCAATTTCTTCATACCCTCTACAACATAATCGATTATCCACCTTAACATAAAGTCGCAATGTAACCTCTAATCTAACTTTCCGAGAATTCTTCAACTTTACAATACACTTTTTGGATCTTTCAACAATAATCATCTTGCTTGTTTTATTATTTAATTCTTATATAATTTGTTATCTTTTTTTAGAAAATACAACTCACACACCCATCTACTTCTACTCATAAACTATATCAATTCTTCATCTATCTCGTGTCAAGATCTGAACACTGGTCTTTTAATAAAACAAAAAAGCCTCTACCATCCGACCGTAATTGGAATGGCAGATAATTTATCTGATTCTTATGCTAAAAGAGAGTAATGAATCCATCATTATCATCAATAATATATTTTCTTTCAACTTATTATCTATCATAAAACGCACATTCAAACACTCTTTTTATACCCTAACATGAGTAGTTACATCAATCTTTGGTTCCAAACTCCTTACTATAAAACCCTACAATGCATTTATACCGGTTGGTGTGAAAAATTAAGATCTTTCAGTGAAATATAGCAGGAGGGAAAGAAATAATTGTGATCCTCCCATTTTGAGATGAACATCAAATCTTTTGATGTAAGGTTTTTCTTTGGGTCCATTACATTCAGTGGTACAATTTTGTAATGAATCATGGAAGTAATAAATAAGGGTGGGGTTAGAAATTTGATTTTAATATGAAATTTCCAACCTAACACACCTATGAGTTTTCAAGTACTTCTTTATTTATCTATTTGAAGCCACAAGGTGCAATAATACTTCTCTCATATTTTATAGCTTTGAGTTTGCATCCTTTTTATGTAGAATGTTTTATGATGCCTTCATTTGGAAATGAACTCAATATAATTGCTTATAAATCTAGAAAATTAAATAATATGACACATTGAAATGATATTGTATGATCATAATTCGGTTGGCTGGTTAGATATCTATCATGGGCATAAGGTATACGAAATTATAAATTGAGTCTCTAAACTTTAAAATTTGTGCGTCCCTTTCTCTAACTTTTGTTACCATATTTCGCATATGATGGACATTTTAATCATTTTTATTTTTCCTATGGTCGCCTTATGTTGTCAACATCCTCTTTCTCCTCCAGGTTAGTTTTGAACTTATGGTTTGATTTTTAGATTTACGTTTGCTGTTTAAGAGTTGTATGTTAGCTTTTGAATTTACAATAGGGTTTGACATGAAATATTCTAGGATTTTGTGGTAAACAAATGGATTATTTAAAGTACACATGAATAAAGTTTTTATAACATGAAGAGCTTCAATAAAAATAAAGAATGTTGTAGATATAGAAGGAAAGTGTAACTAAACAATTGTAAAAATTTTAATTATTTGATATATTAAATCAATTTATCCAGACATATATATATCAACAATCCATCAATATTACATTTATATTAGTCTATAATTAATTGTAAATGAAAGTGAATAGTGTAATACAATTGTTTGTGTTATCTATATTACTGCTTGATGCATGTACATGTTTTATAATAAAAGATACAACCTGATGATTTATACTTCCCCTCTTTTATACCTTACTACCTTAGACCTGCTTTTGTCTCTTGCTTCTAGACCAAGGGTTTCTTAGGCCAAAGATGTCAGTTGTTTCTCCTATGTACCATGGCGGTTTGTGTAGGTAATCGCAAAGATGTAGATGGTGGCGGTGTTACCTCCTGTTTCCGGTAAAGACTATCCAGGTGGTGTGGTGGTGGCAAGGCTATGGTAGTCGCCATGGTTTCTTAGCAGGGATTGGTTCCTATTAAAGAGACATATTGATTGTCAATTTGTCAAATCAACTCTTACATTGTTTAAAACTTTAAATGGACAAGTATTGTCACATCACATAAAACTATAAATTACTCTAGTAACATCAGATAAAATAACTTTCATTGCAAGATAACAAAAATACTCATCACATTGCACCCCAAGACTTTCTGATATGGGTCAAAGTGTGGATGAGCAAGCTATAGCTTTTTTGGAGGCCCAAGATCGCTTATCAAAAGGGGTTTCACTGAAATGACCATAACTTAGGCTAGAAGTCTCCGTTTTGGGCATGCGACCAGTCGAAAGGACCGTTGGACCGAGGAGCACGTTTTCATAAACCGCCTAGTGGTTTGGGTCATTGTTTTGGCCCAAAAACGGCTTATTTTATGAGTTATTTCAATTTTGTCTTATTTTTACATTTTGTTGGACTTCACATTTGGCCCGGTTTTTGGCCCATTTATGTTTTGTGGCCCATTCGACTTTTGTTTTCTTTCTTTATATGCTTGTAAGAAATGGGTGGAAGAATCATTGAAGGTTATGAAAAATCTTTTTTTTTCTCTCTATTACAGTGTGTGTTAGTGTGAATAACTGATTTTCGGCATTCTTTGTGAATCAACGATAGTTAGAAGAATTGTTTCGGGTATTCTCGTTGAATCAACAAGTTCAATTATTTATCCTTCTGTTTCCGACTGCATCACTTGCTGGTCTTAGACTAATGACATTCAAGCGAGGGGCGAAAATAGAGAAGAAAAAAAAAGGAGAAAAGATTAGTGTGGTCTGAATTTTATAAAGCTAACATAACTTTGTAAAGTTTTCGTCTAGATAAATATTTTTGATGGATGCATTTTGATGGAAAGTTTTAATTTTTAAAACTTTAAAGTACCATAAAGTTTATATTGGGGATATGTAGTGCATATGCTATGTACACCCATGATATGAACTCGTAAAATAGGTATATAGAAAATAGCTACACTTATATGTACGTGTTTTAGTCTTTAACTATCATGTTTGTGTTTTTGTAAGTTTATTAGACCAAAATATCACACATGTAAGTATAAAAAATTGGGTAGTAGACGGTAAAAGGTGAAATACTTATATGAGTCGGAGTTACATGTGTAGGGTGCAAATGCATGAACCGCCATGGCTAATCGTCATTGTAGTTAACTAAAATTCACCAAAATGTAGTTTTCTGGCTGCATTCACCTCTAACCTCCTAAAATCTCAAGAATGGTTTGCGGAAGGATCTAAGGGTAGAGGGGGTGTTAATTTCTCTACCCTAGTATTCCTTAACATTTTACCAATAAAAAAATGATCACCTCAAATGTATCATCATCTACCCTAAAGTAACCTAGCTATAGGTGGAGCCACTACCTTCACTTACATATATACAAAAAGTGGTAACTACCTCAAATGAAATTAGAGCAAAAACATTATCGCTCATGCGTTTCAGGTTTAGTGCCCACTTGACATACCCTTTAAGGCGGTGGCGGTGGCGATGTAGAGCTACCCAATTGACAAGCATGAATATGTCCCTTCACCTTAAGTTCATGTTTTCATCCCTTTCATCTCAAGTGTTGATCTATACATGTTTGCAATGTGACATCCTTGTGGTAAGGTGACTCTTTTCTATTGAAAAGGTTAAAATTTCAAATCCTACTATATGTATGTATCCGTGATTAATATGAATAGATTAGAAGTTGTTCCGATAAGTTGTATTTATCAATACACGTTGGACAACATTAAAAGACCAACGTTAAGGCCATGACGATAAATAAGAACAACTTTCATAATGCTTTTATTAGATGCATTTTTTAGTCCACATGTATTATGCATATTGTATATTTCACTTAGGTTGTAGTCTAGTGGTAAGATGTAAAGATTTTATAAAGTATACTTAGGTTTAAACTGATAAGGAGTAGTTTATAATACAGTTTAATAAATATAGTGTAGTTGTTAGAAAGAATTTGAAACATCAAGTATTGTCTTTAACTGCTTGCCGTAGTAGTTTGAATTAATACAAAGATTTTTGCTTAATAAGGAATTGTTATTCAACTTGGTCCAATAATACGTGTACAATAGAATTTACGATATCCATGATATTTCACAAGTTATTTATGACGATATTTCAATTGATTGCTCACGGAACTCATAAGAAATCATGCTTAATTACCTCATTATAACCACTAAATACATCAAAATAAAGAAAATAATACTTTTGAGTAGAAGGTCAAGTTTTGTAAATTACTACAACTTAAAACATCAAAATAAAGGTCATTGATATAAGATAAACATGAGATATTCAAATTTCCCTTTAATAGCATCTAGCTTAACAACTTATGAATAGTCTTGTACACTAATTTGTGATCTGTTTCTTTCATAGAAAATGTTAGAGTTACTCATCATTCTCATGGAAAATGTAAATACTTATTAAACTTAAACAATTTCTTTTACGTACATACATAGGATGAGTTCATATAAAAAACAATATTATATTTTAAACCGTAAAAATCGTATAAACACTTGTACAAACTCAGGAAATAAAAATATTGAAAAAATAATATGGTAAATTTAATATATACTACTGTAAGGATTCCTGAAGTCTCATGCAACCCAAAACAGCCTAAGTGTCTCAGCAACATGCACTAAGTACTGAAGTGAAGAATGCTTCGGAAGTTTTACACAAAGCATTAGAAAATACTCTAAGTGTAAAATCTTCTGAAGCCAAGACCAATATCTTCCGAAGCCAAACATGAAGTCTTCCGAAGCTTCAGAGACAAAGTCTTCCGAAGCTTCAACCTATGAAGACAGATTTCTTCCGAAGACTTTTAGTACACATGCTTTATCTGATGTACTGTTCCATAAAGCACCTTTTCCGCTGCATCTCTGTAAAGTCACCAACTTACATGAGTTGGTGAAAAGGGCCTTGCTTTTGGTAACTGTACATTGAGGTCTTGAGTCTTCAACTTTCCACTTTATGTACTTTATCCTTTTTGTATTGTATAAGGATGTGAGCTATGGCATGTCATAGTCACAAGGTCAAAAGGCAGATATGCCTTTTGATCCTACAATTGATTTTGTTAGTGTCTAGTCAATTGTATCCAGCTGGCTTTCAAAGTACAGCCGGCTGTAGGTTGTAGTATAAGTATTTCAAGTTCTTGTATCTTTTCTTTATGCTTTGTAACACTTGTAAAAGAACTTGAGAAAGCAATATACTGCCTCCTTGAAACCCATACTCTCTTGTTCTGTCTCTTGCTTTACTTGTGTTCTTTGTATCATTTTGGTTTCCCAGTTCACTGTTTGATTAGAGCTTAGTTAATCTCCTCATTGTGTTGTTGTGTTGTAATTGTGTTAAAGCCCTTAAACGGTCCTGCAATTGGTATCAGAGCATTCCAGGCTCTTGATATAAGATCTAACCATCTTAAGATCCCTCACACACACAAAAGCTAAACTCTTCAAATGGCTTCCATCTCAAAGACTGATATGGAGACTGGAACCATGAACAAATCCCCACTGATCACTCTTGATGATTATGACACCTGGTGCATGAGGATGGAAGGCTTCATCAGGTCTCTTGATTCAAGAATGTGGGAATCTGTTGAGAATGGACCTTTCATACCCAGCACCCCCTCTGCTACTGGTGCTGGTATGATTCTTAAAGATGTGGCCAACTACTCAGATGAAGATAGAAAAAGAGTAGAGATTGACAGGAAGGCCATGACTGCTCTTCAGACTGCTCTCCCAAACTCTGTATACAGAGGTTTTAAGAAGTGCAAGACAGCCAAACAGCTGTGGGATGCACTGAAGCTGATGTATGAAGGCTCCTCTGAAGCCAAGGAGAACAAGAAAGATCTTCTGAAGCAGCAGTTTGAAAATTTCACCTTCAAAGCAGGTGAGACCATGACCCAACAATACTTCAGGTATGTTGAGATTGTGGATACCCTATTGGATGGAGGAGTTCCTCTTGAGAACAGGGACATTGTAAGGAAGTTCATGTCCTCACTTCCTAGGCAATGGACACACTATTGTGTGGTGATCAAGAGGACTGAGAACCTTAAGACTCTTACTCTTACAGAGTTGTATGGGATTCTCAGTGGATACCAGATGGAGATGAACATGCAAGGTTCATCTGGCAACTCCAACAATCAAATGGGTTCAGCCCTTCATGTGGTTGAAAGGGACAGCATAGAACCCCAACATCATCTCATATGCTACCCTGACAACTCACAAAAGGGTCCTTTCATCACCTTCCCGGAGACACCAAGGGAGAACTTTACTCAAGGAAGCCCATTCCAAGAGACAAGTTCTTCTCAAGCCTTTGTGTCTGCAGATGAAAGTTGTGGGAATTATCTTCTCACTCTTGAAGACCTGGACTGTATCCATCCAGATGACCTGGAATACATGGAGATAGTTCAGCAGATGGCTCTCCTCACTCACAGAGCCAAGAAGTTCTACAAGAGGACAGGAAGAAGATTTCCAAGCAATGCTACCAGTAGTAAGTTTGGGCTGGATAAAAGCAAAGTTAAGTGTTACAACTGTAACCTTATGGGTCACTTTGCTAGGGAGTGTAAGGCACCTAAAGCAAATGGGGGCCAAACACAACCCAGACCAAACTTTACTGACAAAGCTCCTAAGGATGAGAAGACAAAGCAACATGTTGTTGTTGCTGTTGAAGAGGGAGGCTTTGACTGGAGTTTTCAGGTGGAGGATGCTTCTCCAAACCAAGCACTAATGGCTGACCATGATGAAGCCAAGGTATTGGAACATCTTTGCTCCCCTGAATGCATTGCTAAAGTAAATAGATACAGGTCCTACAACCTAGAGATGAGATCTGATCTTGAGTCATTAAACATATTAAAATCTGATTTTAGAAAGTCTGAAAATGATTACAAGTTAAAGATAGAGGACTTGGAGAAAACCATTTCAGTACTAAAACATGAACATACAGATTTTAGAACTCAGATCCAAGATCTCATCACTAAGTTAACTGAGTGCCAGGCTGAGCTTGTGATCAGCAAAGCCAAGGCAGAGAAGAGTGTTCTTGAAGAAGAGACCTTCAAGAACTGTAACTTATGGTTTGATTTTTAGATTTACGTTTGCTGTTTAAGAGTTGTATGTTAGCTTTTGAATTTACAATAGGGTTTGACATGAAATATTCTAGGATTTTGTGGTAAACAAATGGATTATTTAAAGTACACATGAATAAAGTTTTTATAACATGAAGAGCTTCAATAAAAATAAAGAATGTTGTAGATATAGAAGGAAAGTGTAACTAAACAATTGTAAAAATTTTAATTATTTGATATATTAAATCAATTTATCCAGACATATATATATCAACAATCCATCAATATTACATTTATATTAGTCTATAATTAATTGTAAATGAAAGTGAATAGTGTAATACAATTGTTTGTGTTATCTATATTACTGCTTGATGCATGTACATGTTTTATAATAAAAGATACAACCTGATGATGTATACTTCCCTATTTATACCTTACTACCTTAGATCTGCTTTTGTCTCTTGCTTCTAGACCAAGGGTTTCTTAGGCCAAAGATGTCAGTTGTTTCTCCTATGTACCATGGCGGTTTGTGTAGGTAATCGCAAAGATGTAGATGGTGGCGGTGTTACCTTCTGTTTTCGGTAAAGACTATCCAGGTGGTGTGGTGGTTGCAAGGCTATGGTAGTCGCCATGGTTTCTTAGCAGGGATTGGTTCCTATTAAAGAGACATATTGATTGTCAATTTGTCAAATCAACTCTTACATTGTTTAAAACTTTAAATGGACAAGTATTGTCACATCACATAAAACTATAAATTACTCTAGTAACATCAGATAAAATAACCTTCATTGCAAGATAACAAAAATACTCATCACATTGCACCCCAAGACTTGCTGAGATGGGCCAAATTGTGGATGAGCAAGCTATAACTTTTTTGGAGGCCCAAGATCGTTTATCAAAAGGGGTTTCATTGAAATGACCATAACTTGGGCTAGAAGTCTCCGTTTTGGGCATGCGACCAGTCGAAAGGACCGTTGGACCGAGGAGCACGTTTTCACAAACCGCCTAGCGGTTTGGGTCATTGTTTTGGCCCAAAAACGGCTTATTTTATGAGTTATTTCAATTTTGTCTTATTTTTACATTTTGTTGGACTTCACATTTGGCCCAGTTTTTGGCCCATTTATGTTTTGTGGCCCATTCGACTTTTGTTTTCTTTCTTTATATGCTTGTAAGAAATGGGTGGAAGAATCATTGAAGTTTATGAAAAATCTTTTTTTTTCTCTATCACAGTGTGTGTTATTGTGAATTCCTGATTTTCGGCATTCTTTGCGAATCAACGATAGTTAGAAGAATTGTTTCGGGTATTCTCGTTGAATCAACAGATTCAATTATTTATACTTCTGTTTCCGACTGCATCACTTGCTGGTCTTAGACTAATGACATTCAAGCGAGGGGCGAAAATAGAGAAGAAAAAAAAAGGAGAAAATATTAGTGTGGTCTGAATTTTATAAAGCTAACATAACTTTGTAAAGTTTTCGTCTAGATAAATATTTTTGATGGATGCATTTTGATGGAAAGTTTTAATTTTAAAATTTTAAAGTACCATAAAGTTTATATTGGGGATATGTAGTGCATATGCTATGTATACCCATGATATGAACTCGTAAAATAGGTACATAGAAAATAGCTACACTTATATGTACGTGTTTTAGTCTTTAACTATCATGTTTGTGTTTTTGTAAGTTTATGACTTGATTTTAGACCAAAATGTCACACATGTAAGTATAAAAAATTGGGTAGTAGACGGTAAAAGGTGAAATACTTATATGAGTCGGAGTTACATGTGTAGGGTGCAAATGCACGAACCGCCATGGCTAATCGTCACTGTAGTTAACTAAAATTCACCAAAATGTAGTTTTCTGGCTGCATTCACCTCTAACCTCCTAAAATCTCAAGAATGGTTTGCGGAAGGATCTAAGGGTGGATGGGGGTGTTAATTTCTCTACCCTAGTATTCCTTAACATTTTACCAATAAAAAAATGGTCACCTCAAATGTATCATCATCTACCCTAAAGTAACCTAGCTATAGGTGGAGCCACTACCTTCAGTTACATATATACAAAAAGTGGTAACTACCTCAAATGAAATTAGAGCAAAAACATTATCGCTCATTCCCGTTTCAGGTTTAGTGCCCGCTTGACATACCCTTTAAGGTGGTGGCGGTGGCGGTGTAGAGCTACCCAATTGACAAGCATGAATATGTCCCTTCACCTTAAGTTCATGTTTTCATCCCTTTCATCTCAAGTGTTGATCTATACATGTTTGCAATGTGACATCCTTGTGGTAAGGTGACTCTTTTCTATTGAAAAGGTTAAAGGTTCAAATCCTACTATATGTATGTGTCTGTGATTAATATGAATAGATTAGAAGTTGTTCCGATAAGTTGTATTTATCAATACATGTTGGAGAACATTAAAAGGCCAACGTTAAGGTCCATGACGATAAATAAGAACAACTTTCATAATGCTTTTATTAGATGCATTTTTTTTGTCCACATGTATTATGCATATCGTATATTTCACTTAGGTTGTAGTCTAGTGGTAAGATATAAAGATTTTTAAAGTATATTTAGGTTTAAACTGATAAGGAGTAGCTTATAATACAGTTTAAATATAGCGCAGTTGTTAAAAAGAATTTGAAACATCAAGTATTGTCTTTATTGCTTGCCGTAGTAGTTTGAATTAATACAAAGATTTTTGCTTAATAAGGAATTGTTATTCAACTTGGTCCAATAATACGTGTACAATAGAATTTACGATATCCATGATATTTCACAAGTTATTTATGACGATATTTTAATTGATTGCTCACGGAACTCATAACAAATCATGCTTAATTACCTCATTATAACCACTAAATACATCAAAATAAAGAAAATAATACTTTTGAGTAGAAGGTCAAGTTTTGTAAATTACTACAACTTAAAACATCAAAATAAAGGTCATTGATATAAGATAAACATGAGATATTCAAATTTCCCTTTAATAGCATCTAGCTTAACAACTTATGAATAGTCTTGTACACTAATTTGTGATATGTTTCTTTCACAGAAAATGTTAGAGTTACTCATCATTCTCATGGAAAATGTAAATGCTTATTAAACTTAAACAATTTCTTTTACGTACATACATAGGATGAGTTCATATAAAAACAACATTATATTTTAAACCGTAAAAATAACATAAACACTAAACTCAGGGAATAAGAATATTGAAAAAATAATATGGTAAATTTAATATATACTAATTAGCAACTTAAGGTTGCATTGATGATTGTACTTAAAGCATTAGATTTTTTTTAAACCCAATACTTTTATATATTTTACAATTTAATCCTTATAATGTTTCACTTTCAACTTTGGTTGCCTATTATCTTCTTCTTTTACAAAAATTTTGTTTATATTTCGCTTTGAGAGTTAATATACTGTAATGTGCGTGTGTGGTTCAACATTGTTATGCTTATTTTTTTCTATTTAACGGCCCCGTTGCAATGTCCGGATCCTAGATCAACTTATCTATTGTTTTTTTTACGTTTTACGTTTTATAAGCGTGGTTCAACGTTTTTTATGTCTACTTTCCGTTCGTTTTATTTTTTTGTTTTTATTTTTTTAATACAAGTTTTTCTATTTTTTGGTGAAATACAAAATATGAGTAAAAATTAATTAAATTAATATAATAATCAAAATCATAAACTTTACAACATTATTCATAAAACTGCTTTTTAGCTCGGACGACTGTGTTGCCGTTCGAACGACCCTACACTACAATATGGGTGTGCCGCCCGTATTTTGACACATTGTATTTTTGACAAAAATACATTTCCAAAAGTTACCAATACTTAAAATTTTTAACTTTTGTTGACTTTTAAAGGGATATTTTTGTCTTTTTATCCCTCCAAAAAGTAAAAAGTTGTTTTTAAAAACAATGCCAAACATGCCATATTACATACATATATATTATTAAGAGAAAATTACCATAATGGTCATTTGACAAACAAAACTTACCAAAATAAACTTTGACTTTAAAAATTATCAAAATATTTTTTGACTTCCCCACTTCTCCACCTAAGCGAGATATCCCTCAAAAATCTCGCCCAAATTTAAAAAACAAAAATAAAAAACAATTTTTAATTAAAAAGTTTATGACTACATTTTAATTATTATTAATTATATGAAAAATAATTCATATAAAATAATGTATGTATTTTTTTTAATGTCGCCCATATTTTACGAATTTTATAAAACAATATCTATATTTTCTAGTATAAAACTATTTAAAAGATAAATTTGTAATCTTTTTTTATTATTTTCTTAAAATCTCGTAACTTTTAATTATTAAAAATTTTATAAAAAACAAATTAACTAAATATGTAACTTTCTATAAACGTACTTAGATAAAGTTTTATATATTAAAAAAGTTTTAAAAAATAAAAAGATTTGCTCTTTTAGCAATTTGTTTAGTTTTAGAAGTAAAAGACATTATAAAAGAAGGAACAAAATAAATAAGTATTATTATTTATTAAACGGTGTTGATGAGTATCTACCAATGTCATTTACCACACATTTCCCTTTTAATGGTAGATAATCTTCAATACCGTTTACACAATGACATTTACCACCACTGTATGATATAATATTAACTGATATTTTCTGATTTGAGATAATTTTAAGAAGAAAATAACAAGAAGGTTGAAAAGAATGTAAGATTTGATAACTTTGTTAAGGGTAAACATTGTATTATATAGGTGAAAATAAAATAAAATTAAATTTTTATGTATTTAAAAACAATAAATAATTAAAAATATGGATTTTTTTTTGTTAAAAACAAATATATATTTATTTTTTTAATTATGGGCGAGGGGGGTATTTTCGTAATTTTGGGCGAGGGATTTCCATAATCCCTCGCTGAGTCAGCGAGTGATGTACACGTGAGCGAGGGATTCCCATAATCCCTCGCTGGCACGCTTTTCTGGGCGAGGGATTCCCATAATCCCTCGCCACGTCAACGAGGGATGGACACGTTGAGCGATAGGATTGACTGTTTTATTTAATAAACTTCATTTTTAACCGGTTATTTTAGTAATTCGATTTGGTTAACTGGTCATTTTCGTAATTTACCCTATTATTAAAGACTTATGTCAGTGTGTGCAGTGGTCTTTTAGTGTTTTCAAATTTAACCACAAAAGTCTTAGGATTAACATCATCTTCCACTCTTCTTTTGGCGCATATAACAAGCATATCTTTGTTGTTCTAGAGGCCAATTAGTGAACCTTCCCCTCAATGCTTTGTTTTTTCCTCTCAAATCCAAATGAAACACCAAAGTAAAGCTGATGGTCGGAGTTATAATCAGTCAAACAAAAGGCATCAATCGGAGAAAATGGTGGGATTTTTTAAGAAAAGTCATCAACTACATAAAGGTTGATTTTTGGATCCGGTGCGATTGTTTCCATCCGTTTTGACTCTTGACAACAGCCTAGAAAGCACTTGCTCCAGGTGGTTGTCGAGGGTGGTTCTGTGGTGGTGTCGTCTTTGTTGATTTGTATTTATGTTCTGTTTTGTTTCTCCGGCAATGCCGGTTTTTGCATTCGGGTATTTAGTGCATGTTTGGATAAGGCAACTTATTTACTTTTTAACTTTTTGGATGGGTAAAAAGACCAAAATACCCCTTCAAAAAGTTAAAAATTTTAACTTTTTAACTTTTTTGGAGGGGTATTTTAGTCTTTTTACCCCTCCAAAAAGTCAAAAAGTAAAAAAATTATTTTTTCCAAACATGCCCTTAGACGGTCGATGGTCTCATGAGTCATGACTTTGAAGAGAGAAAAAAATTAATCTATTAAAAGATTCCCTTCTTTATTTTATTTACTGACTTCATGTTACATTTATTATAAAATGTTTATTTTGTAATTGTACCTTATATTATTGTAAGTAAATTTTGTATTTTATAAACTATTTATTTATATATGAATAAACTCTTTTATTTTGCACTGTATATTAATCCTACGGCATCTCACGTGAGTGAGTTGGTAGAATGGGGTTAGACACTATTGATTATATTTGAATGTTTAGATTGATTGGTGTTCACCGATCATGATAGGAGGAGATGAGTAAGATCAAAATCTTAAACAAAAAAGATAATCATCATGTTACAAAATAACCCCGCGGCAACGCGGAATATTAAGAAGATAATAGAAAATATGAAATATTCAACATTGCAATTGTGTCTTTGATTATCATACCGTCATAAGCAACAAGCGTACCGGTGTACTGGTATGTCATGAGCAACACACGTCATACTCTTCCTATTTTCGGTAAACAACACAATTGTTCTTTATTACTGACGTGGTCCACATTTTTGTATATTAATAATAACAGTTTTTTTTTCTTTTGGAGTTAAAACTATTCTATTAAATGTTTTATGTTATCTATTGAAAATTGTTATTTTAGTGGTAAGTAGTAACTTTATAAAATAATAATCAATTTCTTAAAAGTGTTTCAATTAAGTAACTTAAGTTTTAAAGTGTTCCAATTAGGTCATCCAGTTTTTATAATTTATATAAATTAAAAGGCTTAACATGTTTTTTAGCATGTTATACTTTTGGTTTCAATTAAAAATTATTTTTTTTCTATCTTTTGATACTGATATGAAACGTTGATGTAAATTTTAGTTACTTTTTTTTATTTCAAAATTAACATGTTTTTTTTATTATTTAATATAATTATATATATTGAAAATTCTAACCCCTACGTCTTATCCACCGTTTCTTTCTTGACATAAAAAAATTTAAAGATAACTCGATTTGATTGCTTGGTGGTCCAATTTGAGAAAAGTATGCTTGAGTGACTAAATTATAACATTTTAGAAACTTGGTTCCTATTTTATGACCATTTCCCGTTATTTTATTTTAAATGTTTGTTGAGATATGATCTAAATGTTCGTTATGTTCATATATTGTCATCGCATAATGATATTGTTATGTAAATATTATTATCGCATTGTTATACTAATCCTTAATAGGGAAGGGTTTAAATTAAAACTTTTTTTTATAAATACTCTAGTAACAAATGTAAGTCACAAGTTTTTAATGGCAAAATGATAAATAACGAAAACATAATAAAAAGTTATAAAATGAAAAATAACATCTAAATTTTAAAAACAAAATGATTACCTTGTTTCCCTCATTCATAAAAAAATAAAAAAATTTAAAAAAACTCATTTTTTGTGAACTTCGTTTTACACATGTGTAAAACTGAATTTACACATGTGTAAAACCCCGGATTTACATTTGTGTAATGACTAATTTACACATTTGTAAATAAATGGTGTACTATTTTTTTTAATATATCAATATGGTATGATGCGTTGGAAAGATAAAATAATACTGAATTTTATGCTGATACTTTTTCAAAATAATAATATCGTGAAAAAATGTTATGAATATTTTTTTAAAGATGAAAATGATAAGGGATTTGTATGCGATGTTAAAAGTGTGTCTTATATAGGTTTTTAAAGTTCTCATAAAAAATATGTCTTAATATAACTCTCCCACACCCCCAATATATTATCAAACTTTTATATAACAAAAATGTTATAGTTTTATTTAGTCACATTATTGTACTATTAGCAAATCCTTGTCATCTAATAAAAACCTAAATTTCATTAAGAAAATGTACTTTCCATATGCTTAATTCGTAGAGTTTTATTTCACTTGAATTTAACTTTCTAAAATAAACAATTTAGGCTTCTAGACCGGAAGAATTTGATTGTACTGCCTCCCTATAGATAAAAATGTATACAGTTTTCAAATATTATTTTCCAGACACGATTTCATTTTAAAATTCCGACCGATTTGAAGAGTTTATTATGTATTGTGTTAGAAAAGTAAAACAAAATATATAAAAGGCGTTTAGGTCACCGAAGGAATAAGTTGATATGCTTAAACCCCCTTTTTAGTCCTTTCAAGAATATCATCACTTTAAACTATTAACACAAGACGAAAATTAGTAAATAAACCAACTCAAACGTATTTGGTCTCTTATTCTTTTCACAAAGATCCCTTTGTACCCTTTGAGATAACTTCATTTTTTATTCATGATATCCCATTATAAGTAAACTCATAAGATCCGGTATCCTGCTAGTAACAAGATGAGGTAAATCACAACTTACGTTAAACAACTAATCTTTAAAAGATTATGATATAAAACATGATTTAAACTTGAGGCTTTTGCAGTTTTGCTAAAGGATAAGTAAATGGTGACCAATACTCTTCTTAAAGGTTTCCTTTGAGATATGTGACCCTTAAAAAGTGTCACTCATATATGCTTTTTGTAAAGGTGTCACGCCCTTTGCTAGGATTGATACACTCCCATTATTATGAAATAAGTGTATAGGGTATATTTTAGTGTTAGGATTCTACAAATGTTCGAAGTTTAACACTATTTTATTTTATTTGATTCAGCCACTTTCACATGAAAATTTCTTTGTTTATTTAGGTTTATAACTTTGGCCGGGATATTATATAAAGGCTAAAATGATACTAGAAAATGATAGGAAGGGCGTATATAATCCGCATCTATGCAGTGTACGATACTTGCTTTATCATTTTATGTGTTACATACATATCTCGTTTCTAAAGCTTAACTAACATTGATTTAGTTTTTACCCAAAAAACATTGATTCAGTGAGCATTTTCTAAAACTGATACTAAAATCATAAATCCGACTAACACATAATGGGTTGCAACTCTAACCATTAGCGTGTGCAGGACTAAGGTATGTTAACCTTCCATCCAATCAATTTTACTATAAAAAACAGGATATGAATGCTCTAAAAATATACTCATTGGTTTATTGTATCTTATCAATATATCTCTCATAATAAAAAATAAAAATAAGAACAAATGAAAAAAAGGCCAAAAACATTTTTATCTTCTTTGTAGGATAAGGGTTCCCATGAACATGAGTTAAAAGAACATAAATTCTAAAATTTATAAGGAAAAAAAAAAGGAACTCTTCAAGAAATTGATTTGGGGCTTTATTTGATTGTCAAACCTCCTGCAAATGAATCTACAACAGTTTTTATCTTCAACATCACAAATCGCTAACTGAAATTCAAGCCATCACTTCAACATTCTGCAAATACATCAAGGGTCAATTCAAATCACTGCATGTCATTTCACCCCATTTGAATAGCCGATTCGGGTTGTGTTATATCTTTAACAGATAAAAAGTTCACTAAAATGTGTAATATTAATGCATAAACCTCCAAAAATTTGTTCTCAAAAAATATATTTGTATTGAAAAATATCTAGACTACAAGTGTTTTAAGCCAAACGAACCTGTTTCAACACATACAAAAGCTTACCCGTTTTGACCTGCTACACAACCCACATGCCCGACCCCATACCGTAGACTCTACAAATTACCAGCCTTAAAGAACAAGAGTGGCTTACCTTGGAGTTGATGGAGATATCTATCCAAGAATCAAGAGTTTTGATCGCCTTTCCAGATGCTAACGTCTCACGGGCCAGAACTACTCCCTCTCCTAGGCTGCCTACACGCCCGCTGACCAATAAGGCTGCAGCCGCATTGAGTGCCTGAAAAAAGACTTCTTGTTAACATATGGTCAAAGTCAAAGTTGACTTTTTTAGATGGAGGTGGCATGAGAAATGAAGTTGATTTCCCTTACTAATGAAAGCTGGTTAAACTATTAATGATATAACTGAACTGATAAATGTAGCCCTAATAAAAAGACTCACAAATGCATCAGCAATAGATCCTTTTTCTCCCGCTAATACACGCCTTAAGATTTCAGCATTGTATTTGGAATCGCCACCACGCAAGTCATCTACCGTGCAACGTGGCATCCCAAAATCCACTGTGTATTGAAAATCCTGAGTTTATTAAAGCATGGAAGAGCATATAAGAGGAACAAAATGATCATCTAAAAGTAGGCGCCGTGAATTATAATTGTTGATTAACTACAATGTATCATAAAGTTAGCCCTTAGTTCTAACTTAATACCAATCGACATTATATGAAAATAACTAAGATGCAATCATAAATCATATACGTATGTATCCATAGAGAGGGAGAGGGGCCATCCGCCATTCAATACAAAACCAGTTTTAAATAGAGAACATAAACACTTGTATCTCTTAATTTGGCTGTGATCACCTCTCTTTCTCCCTCCCAATATATCTTCAAAGCAGCAAGTACAAATACTTACGCTATTCTCACGGTTCTCTAATAGTCTGCCTAAAATTGGTTCTTTAATGAAAGTGCCCCAATATATATGTTTATACAATTATTTTTCACATAAGTTGTGCTTCCCTAAAGGTAAGAAACTTACATGGATCGAATGAGAACTTCTCAATTGAATCTTGTGTGACATCAAGGACGAGTCCTGGACCTAGAATTGTGAATAAATTAAAAAAATATGGCTCTAGAACAAAAATAGAAAGACTTATTGGCATTTAAAAACATTTTTCTTGGTACTACATTTATAACAAACTAGCATATGCTTAAAGTGCAATAAGAAGAAGGCAAATTGCATACAAAAAGGAAATAAACTTTGGCTTGAATTCTATATGGATGCTAAAGTTTGTTTGCACCCACAAAAAGGATTTAACTCTCAAAATGTTTTTCACGTTGCACGTTGATCGGTTCAAATGCCGCATAATCGCCATTCATCAGACCATCACCACATAAAAAAGTCAACATAGTCAAAATTACATGTCATGATTTGACGGAGTAACCAGATCAATTATCCAAAACTGAAAACTTTGGAACTTTCAGCCTATTTATCAAGTTTTTGAAAGTTCTTTAATTTTAACTCCTTAATATAGAACTTTGAAAGGTTGAGCCTTCTTGTGGGTGCAAAAAGAAGATTGTTACCACAATTAGGAATCCAAACAAACATTACTAACTTTATATGCAATTATCCCTAAAAGAAAACTCCAGTTAACAGAAAATGGTGAAAGAACACCCAAAGAACCAACTGGAGTTTGAAATTTTGCAGCCCACTATGGTGTTTCTCCCTAAAATGTTTTTGCAAATTTTGGAACTTTATTAGATATTAAGGAATAAAAAAAGTGTCATTATACAGTTAAAAAATGCAAATAACGAGAAGCATAAAACAGATCTTACCAAGAGGACTCATTTCATCCAAGCCTTCAGAGTGGACAACAAGTGCTCTTTTCATGCCAAACCTTTGGAGTGCTTTTGCCATTTTATGAACCTGTGCATTATAAAGATTTGAATGTAAATTTAACATAAAAAATAATATGAAGGATACAATTCTCCTTATACTAACAGTAACACATGTTCCTGTTTGTGGACAATTAAAAGGTGGTAATGCAGACCCATTTACTTATAAATTGGTCAAGTGTGGCTGTGTTTTATCTCAAACGGGTCAATTCCAAAAACTTATATAATAGCATAGCAGATTAAAGGTCAAGTCAACTTTTAATGTATACAAACTCCTAAAAACAGCTCAATTAATAATATTAAATTGGCCGATAATAATCCCAACTTTCAGTTTTGTTGTCAAGAGCAATCCTAGTTATATAATTATTTATTTGTTTACACTTGATTTCCATTTGATTTTGCTCATGATGGTGATTGTGAATAAATAAAGAAACACACAATGAAATGGAATGAAAAATGAGTGAAAAATTAAGTGTAAATCAATAACAATTTGCTACTAAAATTGTGACTGGTAACAAAACTGAAAGTTGGGATTATTATCGGCTAATTTGATAGTATGAATTATTATCGGCCAATAGGTTATAGTTTGGATTATTAAAATTCAATTTGCCTTATTTGAAAAGTTAGATTATTACTACAAGGTAAATGCAAACCTCAGCCCCTAAGGGCTAAAGTTAACAACTACCTTGTGGTTGTTTTTGGAAGCTTTTAAGGTTATGTAGAATAACCAAGTTCGACTATATTTGTAAAATTTAACAACCATAAGGTTGTTCTATAGTCGTACTTTACACAATAAGTATTTCAAATAAAGAATTTTAAGAATGGAAAGAAAAAAAAAGAGTCGTGTTTCAACTAAACCCATCTTGACCCGTACTAAAGAATTGCCCGTTTCAATCTACATGCTTTAACCATTACGTCACCAACCCAACCTACCCATCCTGCCACCTCTATAGGCCATAATTGTGGAGGCACTTACTAGGTCTTCCTTGTAGACACCAACAACTGCAAAAGGCACACGTGCAGGATTTAACATAGGACCCAGGATGTTAAATACGGTTTTCACTTTGAGTTGTTTCCTCACGGGCCTAACAATTTGCATAGCGGGATGGTACACCGGGGACATCATGAAACCAATTCCTGCCTTGTTGACGCACCTTACCACCCCCTAGTATGGTTATATAACAAATTAAAACAAATATATACAATAACTAAAAAAATTCATTGAATATATAATATAAAGTACTCATTTAGATCTATAATTATCCAATTCCCTACATACAGCAGACACTATTATAATCACTATTTTTAAAGAAAAGTTACCTTTTAGAGCTAGAATTAAAAAAAGGATTCGTTTTTATGTTGCAAACCAACATCTTTCTTGTGAAAAAAGGTAAAACAAGTACTGCAGATTTTAAGAATGAAGCATAATCATGATGGGAAAAGAAGTATACCAGTCAATTTTCATCGAAACCTTTTCATTCGTGTAAAGGGGTCTTTGGATGTACGTTTAAACTGATTATCACAACTTCAGTTTGGGTGAAAGTAATTATGCTTTTGAGTTTCTGATTATTTTGTGTCAAGATAACCAGATATAAACTAGCAGGTCAGATACTACGGTAAGTAAAATGATTAGTTAAAAAAATATGTAATATGATTATTGAAAAAAATGTAAAATTGCCCATCTTCCCTGACTTAAATTCTTC
The DNA here is from genome assembly GCA_025215565.1 of Flaveria ramosissima. Lineage (NCBI taxonomy): Eukaryota > Viridiplantae > Streptophyta > Magnoliopsida > Asterales > Asteraceae > Flaveria > Flaveria ramosissima. The sequence continues at coordinate 69,354,357 of CM046029.1, read as the reverse complement.
ATGTCAAAAACCCCCTAATTTTTTTTCTCTCCTTGCAGTTGTGCAAGACCAAGTACCAAGGTTCAAAAAGCTTATCACTATTTCTTTACAATAGAAAAGTTGTCTTAATTTAAAAAAGATTAAAATAGCTTCCTAATGTGAACAACTACATATATCAAAAGCACAAGTATCTTGTCACGCTTAACAAAACTACAAGAGGATCAGTTTGGAAGTCATATATTTTGAATGAATGCTAAGTACTATAGCAACCCATAAAGCATAATTCAACCAAAATAATGAAATTGACAAACCTCAGGGTCTAATTCAATTGCAACACCCAATTCTTCCAACACATCAGCACTTCCACATGCAGATGAACTTGATCTATTCCCTTGCTACAACACATAACTTGGATTAGAGGTGGCAAAATGGATGAGGCAATGCAAGTTGGGCTGATCCGGAACATTTTAAGTCCACAACTTTACAAGTTATTACAAAAAAGTATATTAGTTCAATAATAATATTTCTTTGAATTAAATTACTTGCAGGGTTTTATAAATTAAGAATACACTTTCAACAACTATCAACATATTCGACCCAGTTGACCAGTTTCCTTTTGAGCTAATTTTTTAATTTTACCAATTTGAATTGTGAGATAAAACAAAACTTGAAACGACCTGTTAATCTTCAAGAAAAGCCTCAAGATAAATAGAAAATGGTTGGACTGTAATTCACTAATGCAACCTTTGCAACTCTTGCTCCACATGCGGCTGCTAATATGGATGATCCGGTTGAGATATTTACAGTATTTGCACCATCACCACCTGTTCCAACTATATCTACTGCATCACCTAACCCTTCTACTTTTTTACAATGTTTGATCATGGCTCTAGCCAATCCCACCACCTGCACACTCATCATTTCAAGATTTCAATCAATATCTCACCCTGTCACAAAGTTCATAAGAATTGGCTCGTTTTAAATGAATAAAAAAGAAAAAGAATGTTCTTGATTAGAAAACACAAATTAAGAGCTAGTAAGAATGTATGCCAAATAATAAACAAAGCTTCAATCTTCAAAACAAAAATAACTAAATAACCGATTTCATTTCAAAAGTAAAACTAACACCAATTTTGGAATAGGATACATTCACACAAACAATCTATACACATGCATGAGAAATAAATAACATCTACAAATTTGCATTAATGGTGATTTTGACATAAGTTTTAATAAGTCCCCTTAGTTCAAAGTTGGTTGTAAGTTGACTTTATATTGTCAAACAAGACATTCTTGATAGAAAATAATAATCCATAGCTAGCAAAATATTACCTTAAACAATATAACAAGTTATTAACAACAAAGCAACAGCAAAGCTTTAATCATCAAAATAAACATAAACAAACGACCCATTCCATTGCTAGATTCAATCAATTTGACCACAAAAGTCAAGCTGATGATCTAAATTGGGGAAGAACTATTAAAAACTTACTTCTTCATACGTTTCACCTTTAGCTCTCAAAAGAACAAGAAAAGCACTTATCAGTGCTTCATTCGCATCACGAAGCAAAAAATCAAGAGACTCCTCCGCCTCAGCTTCCGTCAAATTCTTTCCATCAATCAACGACTCAATCAACTACACCCAACAAAAATCACACAATTACCACACGAATCAATCAAAGAAACGACCAACCCATTAACAAACAACGAATCACAAACCAGAACCTGCGGAAACGACGTCGATTTGGGAATCGTACCGGGTGCATTTCGATTAGAATGAGCAGCAGCAAGCAGATTGTTGAACCCATGCAGATTGAATAAACGGGGTTTGTGAATAAGGGGTTTTAGAGAAGAGGGTGAGATAGATGATGGAGAAGAAGGGTGGTGAAGAAGATGGTGAAATCGAAGAGTCGCCATTGATGTTGGATTGCAATGCAGAGGTTGGTGAATGAAGGAAGATTGTAATTGTATGATGGTGGCAGTGATGGTTGTTTTGTTGGTATTCAAAGTCAAAGGGGTTGTACAGTAAGAAAATAATGTCAAAACGTTGTAGTGATCATGTGTGTTAAATGAAATGTTAATAACATATGTGATCTTATGAAATCACGATGAATCTTGAACGATGTTGTTTTTATTAAAATTCGAAATCTCATATAAAAACGATGAAACACCACGTTGCGACGAGGGGTTAAAGTTAAATGAAAAACCAGGGTCGGCTCGATATTTCTAGAGGCATAAAGCGAAACAAAATTTTAAGGCCCTCACCTATATGTTATTCCTAAAAACATTTGCCTTAACCGGCAACATAAACAAATTTGTTTATAGTGTGACAAAAAAACAACTTAGGGTAGAAAACAACCTAATTAACTTAAACATCATCAACTAATAAAAAAGAGCATATTAAATGATAAACAAGTAACAATTGATTAAAGTAAAGAGAACAATCAATTGCAAATGTAGATTAATTAAAATCAAAACTGACAACAATATATTTACATAAGCAAAAGAACAATGATAGATTAAATCAATTGAGCATGAATCAAGATCAGACAATAATAATTAGTAGATCAGATGATTAATTGCAAAAGAGAATTTAGAATTGATGAACTTTAGATTTTGTAAGTTGCAAAAGAGAATTAATTACATAAATTCTCTTTTGGTGAACAAGTTTCATAATCAACCTCGATGAACCAAGTTTTGTAAGTTGACCTCGATAAACATTAACAATTTTGTTATCCATTGATAATTTTGTTATCCTTCTTATTTATCTCTAAAAACGTATGTTTTTATTTTGAAATTTAGGGGCTCTTAAATTTTGGAGGCATAAAGCGGTTGCTTTAGTTGTTTATACTGTAGAGACGCCCCTGTGAAAAACTACCGTCGAAAGTTGTCATGAACCTGAACATTGAATGTGGCCTGGATATCATGTGTAACTTTATATAAGGAAACAAAACCTGAACGTTATTAACAACATTCAAAGTCTTACATAAAAACAAAGAATTGTTAGAAAACGTACGTTACGATGAAATTGTTATATTCGGAACTTTATATAAAATATAAACTAAAATGATTGAACTTTTCAAAATTATAAAACCAGATTCTATATGAGTAAATTAAATTTCGAAAATATTATATTAAACTTCTACTGAGAAAATCTTAAATAAAAGAAAAGAGACCTATAATTTATTAATTGGTTGGTATTCAAATTTAATATAGCTATGTCCACACGTTTGCCAAGTAAGGGCATTTGGTCTAGTGGTATGATTCTCGCTTTGGGTGCGAGAGGTCCCGAGTTCGATTCTCGGAATGCCCCGTTTTTATTATTTAAAATGCACATAATTGTATTTAAACTTTTTTGTTGACTGATGTGATTATTTATTTATTTAACTCTATTTGTTTAAGGTCTAAGTGTCTAACTATACTTGTTATTGAGTCTTATCAAACTACAACACATCTTATATCTTACAAACTTCTTGGTAAATAAATTTTGTATATGGATAAAATACCTAAGCCTGTCTCATGGTGTGACCATTTATTTTTCTAGAGGCATTTACATATTTCCTCTTCTTAAACTCTTTAATTACATATTTACCCAAGTTAAAAAATTAATTACATATTTTTCCTTTCTAAAGCATATATATTACATATTTACCTATTTTATTAAAATTAGTTATTGAATGGTTATCGTATCCATAATTTTACTAAGTTACTTTTAGGGCATTTCTTTTCTTAAGAACATCAAACATATATTTTCTCAAGTTTCAGTTTTCTATATGAATAAAAATATATATAATTATAACTCCAAATACAAAAGTTTATTTTAAAACAATAATCACCTTAATCCAAGTTATATCTCTAAATACAAAACACAATTGCCAAAAGTTCAAACAATTATAATAACAAACCATTAATATGTAAAAATCTCTTAGTAAAAACAAGATATAATAGTCACTTGATAGGTTAATTGTAATAAAATAAATAAATATGTAATATATGTGTATTAGGAAGGGAAAATATGTAATTAATTTTATGCCTTGGGAAAATATGTAATTTAAGATTTTAGGACCGGGAAATATGTAAAAATTCTATTTTTCTAAGTGCAACCAAAATGTTGGCAAATGTATGACACATGCCGGGGGCTATCTAAGAGGGTTTTTGGGGTCGTTCGCCCCCTATAATATTTTTAATATGTAAAAATTTTAACCTTGAACGTCCCTTAAGAAAAATTTAACTTTGACCCCCATGAAAATTCGACACTTACTTTATAAAATTATGACACAAACCCATAAACAAATTTGATACTGACTTCCAGCAATAATCAATTTGAGATTTAAATATTTTACAAATATATATATATATATATATATATATATATATATATATATATATATATATATATATATATATATATATATATAATAAAGTTTTAATTAATTAACATATTTAAAAAAAATCTCATAACCCAATACCTATTTAAACAATTAGGTTCATTACTTCATTAACTTTTGTAAACCAAATAGCCAATAACTAGTCTCTGGTTAACCTAATAATTACTAAACAATCTAGTACAAGTTTAAAAATTACAATTTAGTGGCAAGTGAGAGGGACGTTCGCAAGAATTCCTTCTGACAAAGCAGCCGTCCCTCTATCCATGGTTACACGAAACCCTCGCTCAAAAATATACTTTAAGCAAGCCTAAGTCTCGGATTCTAAATAGCCCCCAAAAATTGAAAACGAATAGAAAACAACTCTGGAGTAATTGTATTTCCGTGAATAATTTCTAATGATGACTGGCATACTTGAAATTCAATTTGGTTATATCTTTTTATTATGTATACATTTGATCCAAACTAGACCGGACCGAAAAAATGCAGTATTTTGAGGTAGAAAACCAACCCTCGAAAAACTACGAACACATGAAAAAGATTCTTAGATCCACCACTGAACTATATTAATACTTGTATAAAACACATGAAAGTTCATTCTCATTATATCAAAGAAACTATTGTTCAGAGAGATCTTGTGTAATTTATAGTGTCAAGTGAGCATATTGTTGATATATTTACAAAGTCATTGCTAACTCATAGCTTTATATATCTACGATCCAAACTACAAAAGTTATGTCTTGGCTTGCGAGAAAGTTATAGACTAGTAATATTGATATACTTAATTATAATTATTATCTCGTGAAAATATTTTTAATACACTATACGTCTATACGACTTTATTTATATCCCTTACCTTACATAACCTTTTTATACACCAAATCCATAAATAATCATATTTTATGATTGAACTCGCCAACCATGATTATCACTTTGTTTTATCTGTAACTACAGTTGAAAATCAGATAATCAAACATATTTGGCTTGTGTGCACTTATAAAAACATCATATTTTTAAAATTTTAAATCTATGAAATATAAAAATATTCTTTTACACTCAAGTTAAATCATCATAATAAAGTAAGTACTTATATGTGTGTGTTTTTTAATAATATGTATGCATTTCCTTAACCCTCTTTTCAGGATTCATGAATGTTGAACCAAAAGACAATCTAGTAACATGAAATATGTTGCAACCTCAAAAAGAGGAGCCAGCAATTGTTATATTATAATAAGAAACACACTTTTAATATCAAATGTTATAAATAATTTCTACCACATTATATAGTGACAAATTTGACAACCATTTGTTATTTTTAAGCTTATTTTAAGTGCCCACAAGCAATAACATCGCCCAAGCAAATGGACAAACGGCCGACGGCCCATAGGTTTTACATTTTACGATCTATTTATTTTGTGACGGGTTTACGCATTAAAACTTTCTAGACTTGGAATATTCGTCTTAGTTTTTCTCCAAAAAAATCTTTTCGGCTTTATTTCTTCACGGATCCATGAAACAAAATTGATGTGGTCACGTGGTTAAAATGAATAATTGCATAAAGTATGTGTACCTTTGATTAGTACTGAATCGGAATGTCAAGAACATAATTAATCAATTTCTAGGAAGAAGACGAATCTTTTACCTAGGAAAACATCATGGTCCAATTGTTGCTTGCAATCTACATTCCATCAAATCTAGATGTTTCGGGCAATAAACCACAAAATGTATATAGTGTGGCGTTGTTTTGAAGTACACCTCTTTTTAATAATGTTTTAATAACTAGAATTCTATCCACCTTCGTTCACTGTAAATAAAAAAACTTTTGTTGTAGCAGATTACTATAAATAGTTACTAAATCGAATATTTAGTAGGGTTTATTACTATTTGTTGATCATTTCTTTAGGGTTTATCTTAAGTTTTGTAATTAGATATTTGTTAAGTTCTAAAATTGTTCTAATTAAATCATTTATATTATTTTTAATTATAAAATCATTAAAGTCTTAGTATTTTTACTTCATTATAAAGTTTTATAATTGTTTAAACTTAATGGCTTAATGTAACAATTTAAACTTAGTTATTATATAATAAATTTTGTTTTCACAATTACCTCCTTTTATACTAATTTTGAAAAAAAAAAATTACTAAACAATAACCAAGTTCTATACATTTTATTAACTACACTTAAGTTTAACTTTTATAACGAAGGAATATTGAATTTGAGCATAAGGAACGTTCGTGATTTGGTGACTGCAGTTGCACAGTGCAAAAGGGATGCTGATTGTGGCTGCTTAATATTTTAAGATTAAAACAAATCTTTGAATAATATATCACATATAATAATAAAAAGTTTTATAAGTAGTTGTGTTTTATTATTAACTGTAACTCTTATAAATTATAATGATAGATTAAGAAATTAAGTTTAATAGATCCAAAACTCGTCTCTAGTATGGTGGTGTTTTTTTTTTAAAAAGCTCTTCCCCACCTCTTCATCTGCGTGCATGCAGACGCGGGAAGAGGTTTTGAATGCGCAGAGTGTTTGTTTTTTGGAAGACGTTTCATTAAAAAACGTCTTCCTGACGTCTGCGTGGAGAAGACGTGGTGTTATCACTTCTCAAGTCTTCTCAACCTCTTCTCCTTTACCCCAAACCTATTTTACTTCATTTATGTTCAACCATTTACCCCCACCACTCCTCTCCTTCCAGCCACCTCCGACTGACCCCCGTCTCCGGCCGCCGCCCTCCGAGTCGCCACCCTCCTCCGTTGCAGCCCTCCCCCTCCGCCGCCCCCACCGGGCCTCCTCCGTCGCATCCCTCTCCCCCTCCTTCGTCGCAGCCCTCCACCGTCGTCTGTGGTTTGCCGTCTCACGACCGCCGCCGCCTGCAGCCACCAGCCTCACGGCCGCCGCTGCCGCCTGTGAGATGCGTTGCGGCACTCTTGTGGGGTTAGTTTTGAGGATGCGTTGCCGCCTGTGAGGTGGTTGTGTCTCCATGATGTCTCCTCATCCTCGATACATTCCTGACAACTTAAGGGTGTAAGTTTTGAGGAAGGCTACATCATCTTTAGTGGGGTTATATCTTAAAATTAGTGGGGTTAAAAGATGTCTAAATACAGATGGAGAGATGAACATGTTGCTTAGTCCCAACCTTAATACTTTTATTACAATAAATGTTTTATCCATCATAAAAAAAATATATAACAATAATAGGTATCTTATGGTTTAGAAGGTTTTATGACATGTTTGATTTGTCACACAAAAATGTTTAAAACTAAAATTTAATTTGGTATGTTTGAGACTAACCATAACGTATAAAGCATTATCTTTTTTTTTGTGTTGTATGTTTTTTGTTTAAATTTTAATGTTGAAGTACTTTTTAAAGTTCAAAATATAAGTTTACTTTAATTATAGAATATTTTAGCAGTCTGCAGATGTTAAAAAACAAACAGTCTTTTTCTTGCAGACTGCAGACGTTTGGTCCACCTCTTCTGCTGCAGATGTCTGCAGATGTGGTCCGCAGACTGCAGACATTTTCCTGCAGAAAAAACAAACAGCACCTATGTGTTGGACCCGCTATACTAACGCTCTATGTATTAATAGATTAGCTGTTTTTTTTATATATGTAATCATTGTCCTTTAACCAAAAAATTAATGTTGTTGTTATTGATGAAAAAGTGAACAATTAGTAACAAGTTAGTGACAAAACATAACCTCTTAACAAATATCATTCGTTTGCCACGAGGATCTTATGATTTTAATTTTGGTTGCCCGAGTGAATATTTTCCAAAAGGTCATTCATTTTTGGATTGCTCCCTTCGAGCATATATATTTTTGAAGTTTTCACTAATCCACAGCCAACGATTTCAAGACGCATAAATAATATTTAATCCAAACATTTCATATGAACTTAATATCTCTTCTTTTTCTGACTAGTGTAAGATTTTTCAATGATATTATATAGCATTTTTAAGCAAACAACTATTTCGGCTATATTATATTCCATTTGGGATGTTTTTTTAATCTAGAATATATATGAAAATGATGTTATAATAAAAGGAAAGAGCTTAACAAGTTAATATACAAAGGGTACAAGATAGATATTGTTTATTGTAAGCATAGGTAGAAACAAATATGAAAGGACAATTACATGTTCACTTACATCTGGCAATCGAGAAACAATGGAGTAGATAAGACGGCAACAAGTCACCACACCGCTGTTCCGTAATCCAACGTATCATTTCTTAATTCCTTCTAGAAGCATCCTTCTATGTTCTTCAATTTATTTATATTTGAATATTTAAATTATATTAAGCATTCACGTTAGATTTCTTCTTTTGATGTGAATGTGTGTCATATATTGTGAAGATCATGGTATAATCTTTACAAATTTTTTAATGTTTATAAAAATGGTTGTAAATGGAGAAAAGAAAAGATAATGATAAAGATATAAAAATTATTATTTAATTAAATGAGAGAATAAAAGAATAATGTTTTTAGAGTAAATATAAAGATGGTGATGGTGATGGTGATGCCAGTGTGAATGCTCTTATAACATACGCAAAAATTATAAGTTATATCAATCCGTTAAAAAATGTAAATGGGAAGTCATATAGAGTAAAGAACCGTGAAAATGATAATACACATTATTATGTAGATGTAGGACACTTAAAAATAACCCGAACCCAAAGCTCAAATTTTCCGATAACTCTTACTGATTCTCTCGTCATATGATTGTTACACAGAGGCTTCCCATGATTCCTTAACCGGTGGTGATTGAGTGTGTATAGACTCGAAGCAGAGGAGATTGAATTGATAAATCAGGGTTCCATCGGCAATCAGGATCCGTTTGGAGCTCGCATTTACAATTTACAAATTTAAAGAAAAGAAGAAAAAGACTAAAGTGAGTAGACAGTTATATAACCGTTTTATTTATCACATGTAAAACAAACATACGCATATTGGTGTTATTCTCATGCTTTCCTAATTATTCTTGGTTATATATTGTATATCCCTCTATTATATTATCACATCCTTAAACAAATATGTAATGTTTTGAAATAACTAGTAATTGATAGAGAAGAAGTATCTCACGCGTATGGACCAATGTAGAATCAAAGAATCGGGTTATACTTATAGTGTGGTTAATTATTCATCTTGAGCAACTTGAATGAAAAATAACACATATGGTGCTTTATATGTAGCGCTGATAGTAGGGATGTTCAAAAATATTCGAATCCGAAACGAATCCAAAATATCCGAAAATCTGAAATTCGGATATCCAAAATTTTGGATTCAGATTCAGATATCAATCTGATGGTAAGTATGATAAATGTTTTATGCATGAAAGAGTCACCATCCCTTGACATGTACGCCTTATGAATCCCAACCTCGATTGGCCATTAGAAGGAATTCATGTAAGATTTCAACAGACTAGGAGTTTAGTCTACGATATAGTTGATATCTTAAAAGATTTGATCAAACTATTAACAACGATTATGAACGATCTACAATATTTTTTAACCGATAAGCTGAACCGTAGAAATCTTAAACTCATTGAACAATCGATTTGTTATTGTTTGAATGTTTTTGTCAACTTCAAAGTTACATGAACACCCTAGCTTCATCTTAGCCGCCGATAAGCATAATTCTAATAATCGATAGTGACTCTCGATAGTCGTCAATCACTAAACAAACATAATCCAAGTTAGTTTATTCTAGTTACTAACAACCATAATCCAAGTTAGTCTATTCTAGTTACTCATTATAAGTCTCTTTTATCCACATCAACATTCATTAATGAACTTTGCCATGGGGTTGCCTCGATACAACACAGCCATTGCCCCAACTACCATCGCCCGCCATCGTAATCATGAATAGGGGTGCAAACGAGTCGAGCCCGAGCTTGCTTAGGCTCAAACTCGGCTCGTTTGTAGTTTTATTTCTAAAGCTCGATTCGGCTCGTTAGAAAATTTTTCAAATTCGAGCTCAGCTTGGGCTCGGCTAGTTAATCGTTTAATTATTAAATTTTTATTTTTTATAATTACTTTTATATTTATTTATAATCATACTTTTTTATATAACACAATATATATATATTTTATCATAACAATATACATAATAATATGATTAATGTGTGTGTATATATTTAATATGTAAATAAAAAATAGAGTAAATTACTATTTTCGTCCCTGAGATTTGACGAAAATCACGGGTTCAGTCCAATAGTTCATTTATTACACTGACAGTCCAATAGTTTTAAGATTTATTTCAATTGCAGTCCACGCCATTAACACCATTAAAATTTTATGTTAAGTTTTGTTAAATGATACATTTACCCCCGTAATTAATTAATATAAAAAAATACAAATATTAATCATCACATCCCATCTTTCTACCCCTCTCTCCTTCCCTCCCTCTCTCTATCTCTTTCTCTCTCTAGTTTCTCTCTTATCTTAATATCAAGAACCACCTGCCACTACCTCCACCCCCAAACCACCTCCGACCGCCACTCCGACCACCACCACTCCATTCCATCCCCAAATCACCGCCTCCACAACTCATTCCACCCTTAAACTAGATCTACTCGTATAGATCTAAGAATTAAAAATCCAATTTTAGAAACAGATCAGAGAGTCAGAGATGATGATGCTGTGACGGTGGCAGTTGTGGTCGTAGGAAGTGGTGGTGCACGATTGTGATAGTGGTGGTTCTTTTACCGGAATATGGAGAAAGGGCGAAGGCGTAAATGTTTCAGATATGGAATAGGGTTTCAGTCGTGGTGGTGGGTCGCCGACGGGTTTTAGTGGTTGTGGTGGGGTCGCCAGCGGTTTTTCAGTGGTGGTGGTGGGGTCGCCGGCGGGTTTCAGTTGTGGTGGTAGGGTCGCCTACGGTTTTTCAGTGGTGGTGGTGGGGTCGCCGGCGGGTTTCAGTGGTGGTGGTGGGGTCGCCGGCGGGTTTTCAGTGGTGGTGGTGGTGGTGGGGTCGCCGGCGGGTTTCAGTGGTGGTGGTGAGGTCGCCAGCGGTTTTTCAGTGGTGGTGCGGTCGTCGACTGTTTTTCAGTGGAGAGGGAGGCTGAAGAGGGTGGTTGGTGGTGGCCGGATTTGGTGGTGAGAGAGAGAATAAAGAAGAGAGAAGGTAGAGAGAAAGAAAGAGAAGGGATATGTGTTGGGTGGAGATGGGGATGGGGATGGGGATGGATATTTATCAAATTCAGGGGCAAAAATGTCTTTTTACATTATTTAACAGAACAAACATTAACGGTGTTAGTGGTTCGGGTGAAATTGAAATAAACTTTAAAACTATTGGACCGTTAATGTAATAAATGAACTATTGGACTGAACCCGTGATTTTCGTCAAACCTCATGGACGAAAATAATAATTTACTCTAAAATATATATATAAAACAAAAAGTTCGTTTAGGCTCGCGAGCCAGCTCAAGCTCGATATGTGAAGCTTAGGCTCGAGCTCGTTTAGTAAACTTGTCATAATGTAAGCTTGAGCTCAGGGTCGAGATCGTCTAAGTTCGGCTTAATTCAAACTTTTTTCGAGCCAATCTTGAGTAGTTTGCGAAGCGGCTTACCTGGTTTACACCCCTAATCGTGAAATAGTAAAATATCTATGTATAATGTTTTTATATCAAACACCTCTTTTATTTAATCAAAAAACAAATATTGATTGCGTAAGAAAAATACAAAAATAAAAACATTATACTTCAACAATCAGTTTCTAGAAGCACGTGACGTAATATATCCACTTGAACCGGGTTAAACCCGATATCCATAACCCACGACCTTATATATTCTCACACTCCGATCAGAAGACTCACAGTTTCAACAACGCACCCAAAAACTCATCGGAAACTCAATCTCCGGTTAATCGGAACCCTAATGGAGTCAAACTCAATAATCTACACATCCCCAAGCTTCAACAGACATTCTTCCAACAACATCGCCGATATCGCCGATAGAGTTGTCAACGAATTTCGTGCAGAGAACGGCTTCAACGACGACGACGACGTTTTCAGTTTCAGCGACGACGATATTCCGGCGAATTCCGGCGACAGCGACGAGGTAAACACGAATGTTCATACAGAGGTGACGGATGAAGGTGAACACGAGTTCGAATTTCCTGTAATTTGTGGAGAATCTGATTTGCGTGAGGTTTCGAGTGATGAATTAGTGTCAGATGATCAGATCTCACCGCGGTATCCGCTTTTCGATCGAAGTTTGTTGTCGAACGTCGATTTGAACCTCTGTAACGGTGTTGATGCTTTGAAGATTGATTGTAAACCGCCTCCGGAGAAACGATCGTCTCTGATGAAGCTATTCAACGAAGATCGCGATGCTTCTTCACCTTCGACTTCGACTTCATCTTCATCGTCGGAGGCGGAGGAGTTCGACGGAGTTACGCCGGGAACGTACTGCATCTGGAAGCCGACGACGGAGCCACGTGGAAAGCACAAGAAGAGCAATTCGATCTCAATCGGTAACACATCGAACCGGTGGAAGGTTCGAGATCTTCTCAAGCGAAGCTACAGTGACGACAACTATTCCTCCGCCGGAAAGGAGTCGCCGGTGTTGCTTTTCATTCCTCCGGTTTCGCCGGAAAAGGTGAGTAAGATCGGAAAATCTGCTAAAATAGCTTCTAGTAAGCCGGAGAACAAACTTCCGGCGTATAGATCGAAGATCGGAAACATTCGTCTTCCACCATATCTTCCGTACCGGCAAGATCAGATTGCTGCATTTGCTAATTTTGACGGAGCGAATAGGCATATCTACCGCTAGTGAAACGTATGATTGTATAACAGTTTTCATTGTTCTTCGATTGTGGTGATTTTCATGAGGATTGGAGAATTGAAGAAGCTTTGTGTCTGATTTGTTATTTAGGGTTTGAAGTTATGAAATTGTGTGTGTAAAACTACTCTGTATATAGCTAAAGCTTAAAAAGTTTCATGTAACCTGTGAAAAAGTGTTTTTTTCCCTTTCGAACTACACTTCAAAATGCTTTGTTCACTACACGTCATGCTTAACATAACTCGGCTCTTCTAACCTGAGTCATGTTTGCTACACACCACGGGTGTTTATTTCTAGCTCTCAATTAAAATAAGACGCATTTGTACTTTTTTATTTATATGTGACTCGAACATTTCAATATATACTTGGTGTCAATTATAAGTCGTTTGACGTTGGTTGTTATTTTTCTAGCATTTTAATATCTACTTGGTGTTGAGAGTCGTTTGACAAGCTCTTGGGTCTTCTAGCTCAACGTCCTAACCATACTTACCCTACTCATTTTGTGTTTTTATCTTTGTTTATTTGGGATTGTGTTTGAGGTGTTGTTTCACCCATATATGCTTGCTCAAAGGGTTATAAACTTGTCATTCTTTTCTCACAATTAGGTATATATCTGATGGGTATGTTGGAGGATCTGATGGGTATGTTGGAGGATCGTTGATGTTATTCTAGATTTCATAAGGGTGTATAGTGTAATAAGTTTGTTAATTGGTTAGTTAGTGTGTATTAGTATAAATGTGCTGATAAACTGTAATCGAGAGTAGTCACATTTTTCATTTTTCAATATACGTTCATATTTTTGATTCTTGGTACCTGAGTTTCAATTGGTATCAGAGCGAAAGAGAAAATCGCTTGTGTGATCCGAAGGAGAGGATCTGGATACTCGATTCGCTAATCAGTATCGACGAAGAACAAAGATGGGCGAGAGCAATCGGAATACGAACGTGAACAATCAACTGGTTGTGAGAGACAATTACACCACCATCCCATTGCAGTGTCCTGTTCTCACGAATTCTAACTACACAATATGGGCGGTGAAATTGAAAGCCATTTTCAACGTCCATGGTCTTTTGGAGGTCGTAGAACCGGCGAAAGGTGCACAGATCGACCCCAAGAAAAACAACGCTGCAATTGCCTATTTGTTCCAAGCAATGCCTGAAGAAATAGTGCTTCAAGTTGCAAAACATACGTCGGCTAAAGATATATGGAAGGTGTTGAAGACTAGATTCGTTGGAGTAGACAGAGTAAAGAAGGCAAGACTAGCAACTCTAAAAACCGAGTTTGAAGCGTTGAAAATGAAGGAAGAGGAGTCCATAGATGAGTTTGCAGAGAAATTAAATGCAATCTCATCGAAAGCGAGTGATCTTGGAGAGCCTTCCTAGGAGTGGCCCTTGTTTGGAAATTCTTGAACTCGGTTCCCGATAGGTTCATTTAGATAGTTGCCACAATGGAACAACTTCTTGATCTAGAGGCCATGCTGCTTTCCGAAGCAATAGAGAGATTGAAAGCCTATGAAGAACGAACAAATATGAGGGCTAAACAGCACAAGACCAAAGATGATCAGCTGCTTCTCACATATGATGAATGGCAGTCGAAACAAAAGGAGATCAACTCAAGAAACAAAAGAAGAGGCAATAGAGATTTCAAGAACCAATCCTAGAAAGGAAGGGAGGGAAACCGTGAAAGTGCAAAAACCAACAAACAAGAGGAGAAAGTAAAAAAAGACAAATCCAAGATCAAGTGCTTTAAGTGTGATCTGTATGGGCATTATGCATCTGAATGCACCACAAAGAAGGACAAAGAATCAGAAGCAAACTTGACCCAGATAGAGGATGATGGTCCAGCTCTCTTGATGTTGCAAGTAAGTAATGAAAGAGAATATTTGCTCCTAAACGAACAAAGTATATTCCCTACTCAGCTCTCACAAGAAAGAGATTCAGAGTTTATGTGGTATTTAGATAATGGAGCATCTAATCACATGACTGGGAATGAATCCTTGTTCTCCAGTCTTGATAAGAATGTGGGTGGAAGAGTGAAGTTTGGAGATGGGTCCTGTGTAGAAATTGCAGGAAGGGGATCTGTCATCCTAGAAGGAAGAAATCAAGAACAAAGAATACTTGCAGATGTGTATTACATACCACATTTGAAAAGCAACATATTGAGCCTGGGTCAGGTCACTGAAAGGGGTTGTGAAGTGAAGATGAAGGACAACTTTCTTTGGCTATATGGTAGAGAAGGTGGCTTGCTAATGAAGGTTCCTAGATTGCCCAATAGACTGTACAAAGCAGTCTTTAAGACTGGGTCACCGGTCTGCTTCCAAGCGAGTTTGGAGAATGATGCATGGGTATGGCACGGCAGATTGGGACACATAAGCTTTGATACACTTAGGATGATGACAGCTAAAGGCATGGTGAGGGGATTACCATCGCTTGATCATCAAACTAAGGTGTGTGAAGCCTGTCTAGCAGGGAAGCAGACTAGACATCCATTCCCCAAGCATTCTCCATATAAGGCATCTAAACCATTTGAGTTGATCTCAATGGACTTTTGTGGGCCTATCTCACCGACAACACAAGGGGGAACAGGTATTTCATGTTATTAGTAGATTATTGTACAAGGTTTATGTGGTGCTACATGCTTAGAACTAAAGATCAAGCTTTTGATGTCTTTCAAACTTTTAAGCAACAAGTTGAAAAACAGTATGGGCATAAAATTAAGGCATTAAAGTCTGATTGGGGGGGGGGGGAGTTCACCTCTTTGGAGTTCAACAAGTTATGTGAAAAAGTTGGAATAACTCGGCTCCTCACAACACCATATTCCCCTCAGCAGAATGTTGTTGTAGAGTTTTGGGAATGCCACAAGAGTTTTGGGCGGAGGCGGTTAGGCACTCAGTCTACATACTTAATAGGGTACACATAAAGTCTTTAAAGGACAAGACACCCTATGAGGCCTTGAAGGAAAAGAAGCCAACTCTACACTATCTAAAGGTGTTCGGATGTGTTGGTCATGTGAAAGTGGTGACAAATGGTCAAAAGAAATTAGATGACAGAAGTGAACTCATGGTCTATCTGGGTGCTGAAGAGGGATCAAAGGCACATAGGATGTTGGATGTAAATAGAAGGAAGATTGTTGTAAGTAGAGATGTACACTTTGAAGAACATAGACAATGGAATTGGAGTGGTTTAGAAGTGAAAAACGAGAAAATTACAAAAGAATTCATTGTCAGCAATGAGTATGGGTATGGAGTTGATTCAAATGGATTGGTTAGCAGCTCTCAGAGTAGCTCTCAGCAGCAGCCTAGTGAATGTCATAGCCAAGCTCACTATCATACTGAAGACCAAAGTGTGTCTCAGAGTCAAGGATCAGGTCAGGATTTGAGAAGATCAACACGAACACACAACTTACCATCTAGATTCAATGATTATGTATTGGATGGTAGAGAGGAAAATATGAGTTCTAGACAAGAAGAAAGTGAAGGTATAGAGCTACTCCTGGCACAAGATGGGGAACCGGTGTCATTCCAAGAAGCTCTTAAGGATAGAGATTGGAAGCAAGCAATGGATGAAGAAATTAAAGCTATTGAGAAGAATAATACATGGGTTCTTACAGATAGACCAATTAAATGTAATCCAATAGGCTTGAAGTGGGTGTTTAAGTTGAAAAGAGATGCAGCTGGCAACATCACCAAGCATAAAGCCAGGCTGGTTGCTAAAGGGTATGTTCAACAGCTGGGTATAGATTTTGAAGAGGCATTTGCACCTATGGCAAGAATTGAAACAATCCGATTGATTCTAGCATATGCAGCCAAGATGGGGTGGAAAGTTTTTCATATGGATGTAAAGGCAGTATTTTTACATGGAGAACTCAAGGAAGAAGTTTATGTAAAGCAACCTGAGGGATATGAAAAAAAAGGGCAGAATCAAAAGTGTATAAGCTAATAAAAGCCCTCTATGGATTGAGACAAGCCTCACGAGCTTGGAATCTAAGATTGGATGTTGTATTGAAAGAGTTGGGGTTTAAAAGATGTCAACATGAACAAGCTGTATATATATTAAGAAAGAAACTCTCATTGCTCATAATGGGAGTATATGTAGATGATTTGTTGGTGGCAGGGAGTGATGAGCATGAGGTTGAACTTTTCAAGAAACAAATGAAAGCTAAGTTTGAGTTGACAGATTTGGGAGTACTTTGTTACTATCTTGGAATAGAGGTTGCTCAAAATGAAGAAGGAATTTCAATAAAACAATCTGCTTATGCTGCTAAATTGGTGAAGTTGGCTGGATTAGAAGGGTGTAATGAGACTAAGATGCCAATGGAACCAGGATTGAAGTTGACTAGAACAGAAGGAGGTGAAGATGTTGATCCAACTTTGTACAGAAAGTTGGTGGGGTCTTTGAGGTACTTATGTCAAACCATACCAGATTTGTGTTATGCAGTTGGTTATGTAAGTAGGTTTATGCAAGAGCCTAAAGAGACCAATTGGAAGGCAGTTAAACATCTGGTCAGATATGTGAAGGGAACAACTTGGTTTGGCATCAAGTATAAGAGATTTGAAATAGGTGGACTTGAAGGGTATAGTGATAGCAATCATTCAACTGACAGTGATGATGGAAGGAGCACTTCAGGGAATGTGTATTTCTTTAATGGATCTATGATTACTTGGCATTCTCAGAAGCAACAAACTGTTGCATTGTCTACATGTGAGGCAGAGTTCATGGCTGCAACTTCCGCAGCTTGTCAGGCTATATGGTTAAATGGTTTGATTAAAGAGATTACTGGAAGTAAATATGCAGTGGTTCCTTTGTTTGTTGATAGTAAGTCGGCTATTGCATTGATGAGAAATCCAGTATTTCATGGTAGGAGTAAACACATTAACACGAGGTATCATTTTATTAGAGAATGTATAGAGAATAATCAAATTCGTGTTGATTTCATTGGGAGTAGTTTACAGCGGGCTGATGTGCTAACCAAAGCTTTGCCAAGGCTAAGGTTTATTGAAATGAGAACCATGCTTGGAGTTGAAGATTTGAAAGAATGAAATATAGAATTAAAGGGGAGTATTGTTGGAGGATTGTTGTTGTAATTCTAGATTTCATAAGGGTGTATAGTGTAATAAGTTTGTTAATTGGTTAGTTAGTATGTATTAGTATAAATGTGCTGATAAACTGTAATCGAGAGTAGTCACATTTTTCATTTTTCAATATACGTTCATATTTTTGATTCTTGGTACCTGAGTTTCAGGGTATATAGTGTAATAGTGATACTCCTTATAAGATCGAGAGTTCAAGTCACATGATAGACGGTGGTTAAGATTTAGAAGCAAGTGGGTTTGTGTTTGACAATCTAAAGAATGTTAAATGCAGATAATTTAGCTATTACTAAACAAATGGTGGTATACGGTAGGTCTATTTCACAAAACATATTTAATCACATGTTCGACTGCTTTAATTGTGAGGAAATAATATTGATTATGTTTGTTTTGTTAGATTTTGTACTTTTTAGTAATGTAAAAAATGTGTATTTGATGTACTAATTTAAATAAAATATACAATTAATGATAATTCATGTGGTTATTCATAATATGTTGCATGAAATTCTCGTGATGATGATTTGTCACGAAGTTTAGTTGTGCTAATTGATTAATTATTCAATTAGAGTTAACTAGTATTAAGCCCCCCTCACGTTGCAGTGGGATGCATAAAACTGTGTCAAGTATCATCAATGTCACACCACCGCCAACGAAATTAACATCGAAAAGGCTTGTATTAAAAAATAAAAAAAATAAAAAAAATAAAACCAAACCGAAAGTATACGTAAAAACATTAAACCACACACGTGAAACGTAAGACATTAAAAACAATAACTAAGTCGATATAGGACCCGCACTTTGTGACGGGGCTGTTAAACGTGCGCGTTACGGCGTGTTAACTCTCAAATTTTAGACCGAAATGTAAAATGACAAATTTGTAAAAGATGAAAGGTATAGCGGACCAAAGTTGAAAGTGAAATTTCTAAGAGTTAAATTGTAAAAGATGTAAAAATATTGAGTTTAAAATAAAAAACTAAAAGAATCAGATAGTTGTATTGTATGCATAAAAATACATACATATAAGTTGGTAATTAGAATATACTAGTATTAAACCCCCGCATTGCAACGGAGGCGTAAAACCATATCAAGTAAGAATATTGGGTGACTATCGTAGCCAAGGAAAAAAGAGTATTGTGATTTAGATATATTGACCAAAATACTCGATTTCATTTTATAATAAATGGTTTGTGATACTACCTAAACATGACAATTAACAAATTCTGATGTAACTTCAGCATCTCTAAAATCAAATTTATTACAATCATTTTTCTAAACCACAATAAAATAAACAAAATACAATAATCCTACTCAAAACAATTTAACTTAAATCATTTTTTAAACTACAAATAAGGAAAACAAAATACTAACATTTAGCATTCAGCCACTCTAAAGTCTGGCTGATAATCGCGGAAGACTTGAAGGCCGTGATGGATTACTTCCATACAGGTTTCCCTATATCCGAAGGTTGCAATCCATCTTTCATTACTTTAATTCCAAAAAAGCCGGACCCATTGTCTGTTCTGGATCATAGACCGATTAGCCTCATTGGTTGCTTAAACAAGATAATTTTTAAAATCTTAGCGAATAGATTGAAAAAGGTAATCCATTTTTTGGTCAGCCCGGAGCAAACGGCTTTCGTGTCTGGGAGATTCATTCTCGAAGGCCCCCTATGTGTTAGTGAGCTAGTCGCTTGGTTGAAAGCTTACAAGCGGTCTGTCATGATGTTTAAAATTGATTTTGAAAAAGCCTACCACTCTGTTAATTGGAAGTTTCTTGATTCTATTCTTGGCCAAATGGATTTCGCGGACGTTTGAAGGGTATGGATACGGAATCTGCTCTCATCGGCCAAGGCCTCTATCCTCGTTAATGGGTCCCCGAGAAAGGAATTTTCGTTTTCAAAGGGATTGCGTCAAGGTGATCCTATTGCTCCTTTCTTGTTTATCTTAATCATAGAAGCTCTACACGTCGCCTTGGAAGATGCAGTCAGTCTGGGCATGTTTCATGGTATTAAGCTACCAAACGGCGGTCCTGTTATATCTCACTCATTCTACGCAGATGATGCTTTGATTTTGGGCGAATGGTCCTTTTCTAATATCAAAAATCTCACCCGAATCTTAACTTGCTTTCATCTTGCTTCCGGTCTGAAAGTCAACTTTGATAAAAGCAAACTGTATGGTTTGGGGGTTAATGATGATACTTTGGAGTGTATGGCTAACTTGATTCACTGTAAAAAATGATCATTTCCTTTTGTGCATTTGGGCATCCCAATTGGTTTAAATATGAACCGAGTTTGCAACTGGAAGCCGGTTCTGGAGAAATTTAAAACAAAATTATCTTTATGGAAACGCCACTCACTATCCTTCGGTGGAAGACTAAATCTTGTCAAAGCAGTCTTAGTTGGTATTCCATTATATTATTTCTCCTTGTTTAAATCTCCTGTGCAAGTGATAAGAAAGCTAGAAAGCGAAAGGAGAAAGTTTCTGTGGGGAGGGGAGAAAAAAATCACATGGGTAGAGTGGGAGAAAGCACTCGCACCTAAAGCTTTGGGCGGATTATGAGTTGCTAGTATCCGTGACGCAAACCTAGCTCTCTTGGCAAAATGGAGATGGAAGCTCATGACGGAAAAAGATGCAATATGGCCTAAGATCATATACGCATACATTCAAACCCCTAGAGATATGATTCCATTCCTTTAAAATCGACGATTACTGGGCCATGGAAGAATATTGTCGCGGTTGAAGGGGAATTAAAAAAGGATAATATTGTCTTGGGCAATTTTATGAAAGGTGTAGTAGAGAGAGATGATAAACTGTCGTTTTGGTTGGACAATTGGACCGGGGGAGATGCTCTAAAAAAACATTTCCGGAAGTCTTTGCAATAGAAAAAGAAAAAGCATGTAAAGTCAACCAAAGGGTGAGATATAACGGAAATGAGATCTCGTTTGCATGGAATTGGAAGCACCAACCGAACAACCCTCAAGTACTACTGCAGCTTCAAGTAATACAAAACATGATAGAAAATATCGAATCCGCTCCGGGTGAAGATAAGTGGTCGTGGTCAGGTGATGTTTCACATACTTTTTCGGTTCACTCTTTTAGAAATCTGCTAGAATCCAATCGTCAACCGGTTGATTTGGAGCCTTGCGAATGGTTGTCATGGATTCCTACTCAAATTAATTGTTTCATTTGGAAGACGAGATTAGAAGGCTTGCCGACGAAAGAAGGGTTATGCCACCGTGGCGTGTTAAGTTCTGGTTCGGAGTGTGCTTTATGTTTTAACAATCTTGAATCCATTGATCATTTGTTATTACAATGTCCCTTTGCATCCCGGGTTTGGTGTGCCATTTTGAGCGGGATTCGTCCATCTCCGATAGTAAACACTTCGGTGAGATCATTCCTCAGTTTCCCCTTCAACACGGGTGTTTCTAGTTTGTAGAAAAAGGCATTATGTTGTATTATATCGGCAACATTATGGTATATATGGAGGGCACGCAATGGCATCATTTTCGACTCCAAACCGGTCTCAGTGTCCAAGGTGGTGGACGAGGTGATTTTCAACTCATATTCATGGATCAAGCATAGAGGAAAAGTGAATTGCTTAGAGTGGAACAAATGATGTAATTTTGATTTCTCTTGAGTTGATGTACGTTGTATTGTTCGGGCTTAGCTTCTTGCTAACGCCTTTCGTTTAATTATTTTAATATATTTTCCGTTCAAAAAAAAGCCACTCTAAAGTCTACACCTTCCTCCCGTGTCAGCTGTGGTCATTTCACCATCTTGCAAAGATCAATATATTAAAAACGAACAATAAAAAACAATATACGTAAAACATTTAATCGTACCTTCATTCCCCAAAAGGAAAAAAGAAATCGATAAAAAAAAAAATTTAGATGTTCAGACTTATACGGCTCTAAAGACGCTGAGAACAGTAGCAAAACCAAGCCGCCGTCAAACCCCCAAAATTAGGGTAGTAGTCCGCATCCACAACCACAGAGAGATGTTGAAATCCCACCACCACCATAGAAAACACAACACCCCAAACCCGGTGGTACCAAGCCACATAAACAACAGCTTCGACAACCATCACCGAAGAACCACTGCCAGGCAGACATCAAACATGGGCCAAAGAGTGTCTATCTAATAAGTACAACCGTTGAAGCCAAATGTACACCTTCAAATGCATGAACAACCACAGCCTGGCAAGACAACAAACATGGGATCGAAAAGTGTATTTAATAAGTACAAATGTTGAAGGCAAATGTACAACTCCAATGCATAAACAAAGTTAGTAATTAGTATTATATAAACTAGTATTAAGCCCCCGCATTACAGCGGGGAGCGGGGTGTAAAACCATGTCAAATAGTACCAATGATACACCACCGACGGTGACCACTAACATCGAAAAAGCTCATATTAAAAAAATAAAAAACGAAAAAAAATAAAACAAAGAAGATTGAACCACGCAGACGAAACATAAAACAATAAGTAAGTTGATCTAAGACCCGGGCTTTGCGACGGAGTCGTTAAACGGGGAATAAAAATAAACGTAAAAAAGTTGAATAATATATGCACACTACGACATGTTAACTCACAAAATTTAGACAGAAACATAAAACAAAAAAATTATAATATATAAAAGTATATGCGACCAAATTTGAAAGTAAACAAATGTTGGGGCTAGGTTATAAAAGATGTAAAAGTATTGGGTTAAAATAAAAAGATTAAAGATTTAAAAGAAAGAAAAAAAATAAGTATAACCTATAAAGCATATACAACCTATAAAGCATATACAACCCTTAATGCATACAAAGGTTAATAAAAGTTGATAATATGTATATATATCTAATATATAATTACATAAATTTAGTTCTAAGCTTAAAAAGTTACATTTGTGTGTTAACTTTGTTTAAAATTACATTTTTACCTTTTTACTATTTTACCACATGGGCATGTATGTAATTAGCTCTATTCAAGGACTATTATGTAAATTAGAAAACGAGAATAAAACAATAACTCGTTCGTATTTATCTGGCTGACTCTTGTAACACTATAAATCATTAGAAGTTTATGGGGATGGATCTAGCAACCAAAAAATTGAGCCATCTCCAACCCATTGGTTACCATAACTCGAGATTTATGCTATGTTCGATATCACATCACCACTCGACTATCTCTCCCTGACTTTTCTTTCTATCTGTCTCTGTTCCTCGCCGGGCTCATCAGTCCCCACATTGCAAAACGAAGAAATGGCTCTAACTTGTCACTATTTCAAGCATCGTATATTTGGAGACTTGAACAACAACTCTACATCGGACGTCCACACCTCTCTTGTATCTCACTCCAGGACTTGAATCACCACATGATTACCATCGATCCATACTTGTTTGATTTCAAAACATAATCGGTTCTACGTGTAAAAATGTTGTTATCCACATACGTAATTAACTCTTTCAATCATTATGTATGTTTAAAAGGAAGTTGTTAACTACAGTCTACTTCTATGAATTTATAAGTAATAAATTTGTAAAATAATAATCAAGTTTCAGAATTGTTCTAATTATATTACTCATAAATTTATTTGGTCCAATCAGGTCATTTATAATTTTTTTGTCTAAATCAGATCACTTATAAATTTTTTTATATCTCAATCAGGTCACTGAAATTTCAGGATTTTTCTAATTAGATCATTCATAAATTGCAAAATTATTTTAAAAATTTGATATATTTAAAAAATTAGGTCACTTATAATTGAAACACTCCTAAAACAATAATGACCTGATTGAAACAAATGAAATTATCAGTAATCTGATTGAAACAAATAAAAATATAAATAACCTAATTGAAAAACTACTAAAACTTAGTTACCATTCCGTAAAGATTAACCATCAAGCTTTTATTATTTACAAAAAGACTCTTCAAATCTTAAGTTAGTTATAGTAAAGATCAACTACATCAATACATATAATGCGTCCATTATCCACACCATCCCTTTATCATTATTCGCAAAATAATATTAAGAATATAAGATAACAATGTTCGAACCGGAGCAAAAAATCACCTTAACATAAACAAGTCGACAATCCTAAATGTAAAAGAAAAAAAAAAGATAAAAGTTGAGCATTCAGAAAATTATACTCTATATTAAAAAGTAATGTACGTTTTTTATGAGCTTAGCTATAGTGCCTGACACAACCTGTGATGTGCAGGGTATAACCCGGTTCTGTTTTGTTTTGTTTTTTTTTATCTTATAAAGTTTCGGATTATATTCAATTAAATTCGAAATGTTTAACAAGGAGGGTCTCGATATGCTTAATTCGAGCGCATGCTTATATATTTCTTTTCGTTAATGTCGAATAACAGCTCTGTCAACTAGGTTTTCTAGAAGATAAAAGTTTTTTTTCGTCGAAACGAATAGCGATAACCATAAAGATATGCTTTTGTATTCGCATTTTAAGATTCGACCATGTTGCGCAAAGATTATTATATCTCAATCATGATACTGCTCCGGGTACTTCATGTTCTTGTTACAGGTATACTAGCAACGCTATATATATGTCATGATTTTAATTTATCAACCAATGATATATTTTGTGCCCAGACAGGTTGTTTATCATGGGCATTATTTTTTCTAGATCAACAATAATTTAATTCAAATAATGATAAGCTTTAGAAAAGAAAATTAAAAACGACAGAATATAATATAAGAAAGATAGGGAATTATTTGTTTTTACTTGATTTTTATTTGATCACGCTGGGAATAAAGATTACTTACGTAGGTATCTTTGCAAGCTCAAGTTCAATGATTTGGAATGTTGTTTCTTGTCACGTAGGAAAGAGGAAAAACTATATATACACATAAATATATGTGAAAGAGTTTTTTTAAACCAAAACTGAATAATACGTTAAAAGAATCATAAGAACGACATAAAATAAGATGGGCGCATATTACTTCAATAAAAAAATAAAACAAAAAAAATGGTTTTGTTAAAAGTCAAGTCGCTTGTTAATTCATTTTAAAAAGAAAATCACAGTATAGCAAATGTATCATTTAGAGTTTAAATGAATATCATAACCACGCATTTGTATAGAATAATAATAATTTTATAAAATTTACAAGTATGTTACGAACTCTTTGATTCCAAAACTATTTAGTAATAAGAGGTATTCGGATTCCAGTGAACTTGTATCTGGCGTTGACAGAAGAGCTTGTCGTGGAACCCTGTTGCGTGTGCGACGTGCCCGTTCGTGGAAATTTTTTATGAACACGTTTATAGGCACGAGTAGGGTTAAAGACAAGCATCTGGCCTCCCAAACATTTAACTATTTTTTATTTTTCTTTTTTTCCATTTCTATATCGAGTGACTTATGTTTAATAAACTTTAAAATTTTATAAAGCTTGTAAAGTTTTATAAAAAAACTTTAAAAAATGGTTGTAAAGTTTTTCTTTGGCCAATGTATCACTCTCTCTTACAGTTGTAATTGCAATATCATTCATTGTCGCACACCTTCAAGTATGATCAAACACCGTTATCACAAGATAGACACGTATATGGTTTTATCCTAGTTGATCGGTTCAAAGAAATTTGGAATGAAAAAATAAACCACAAAAAGATCGATTCAGGACTTCTGAACACTTGATTGTCGTAATTCGACGAGGATTAACTCACTGCATTGTTCATGACTTCTGATCAGCAATTCCGTTAACGTCCAAAAGGATGGCAAGGAAACTAGAGCCGTGTTGGACACTATAGATTTAACACTTTATTTGTGTTTGGAGGGAGGGGGTGTGATTAGGGTTTTGGGTGTTGGTATGAATAAGGGGGTGAAGTTTATAACTTTTTTGTGTTTTTAATAACAAGATAAACATTCCTAGTCTCAAAATTTGTAATGGCTATAAGCCTATAAATGAAAATCAAATAAGATCGTAGGAAGAAAAGTGTTAGGGATCGAATATGATTTTTTTGTCAAACCACCTATACAAAACCATAACTAACAAAAAAAAAAAAAACAAGAACCATAGGTGGTTGTTACTATTTCACGATGATGTTGATTTTTTTGAAGATCATTAATAAAAACTTTATGAATGAAAGAGAAAATTACGCCATTGAATATCAAAGAAATGATTTAACACTAACGTTAAAAATAATAATGTAATAGAAGTTTCTAATTGACTTTATATTTGTGTTAGATGATTTACATTTATCATAGCAAGTGTCACGTCTTGCACGACTTGAATAGACATTAAGGGGCTGTTTGGCAACATCTGAATGATTAAGTGCTGAACTAATAAGAGGTCTGAATCATTAAGTGCTGAATCATTAAGAGGTCTGAACCATTAAGAGCTAGTATATAATTTAACTATTCAAAGACAAATGTCTGACCAATTCAGATAATATGTCTTAACCATTCAGCATTAGACCTCTTAACCATTCAGCATCAATATAATGCTTAACCATTCAGAGGTAAATCTCTTAACCATTCAGACATGTGCTCACGAAACAAACAGTCTGAACCATTAAGTGCTGAACCATTCAGACATCTGAACCATTAAGAGGCTGATTAAGAGGCTGCCAAACAGCCCCTAAATTAAACAAACGAATGTGAGAGCACGAGGAGGAAAATGAGATAGTCAGATAGATAATAAATAATTAGAAGTGAAGAAGGATAATAAAAGAAATAAAGGAAATTTTGTATTTTTAGTACTTAAAAAAATATGTAGTTTTAATATTTAAACTATCATATGTTATAGTTTATATGGTACTTATATGTTTCGATACAAATGTATCGTTTTAATTTTTGTTATAGTATACGAATGAATTAAAATGAAACAATGATACAACAAATGTATATGAATCTCGATCTGAATCGAACAAATTTTACAATCAGATTTCATAAGACTATCCCAATGCAATTGCAAGGACCAATGTAAAGATAGAATCATAGAAATCAAGAACTTTCCCATACAAGGAACTAAGGAAGTGATTTAGAAATTCACACAAATGCATTATGTAGCGATTCATATCTATTTTAAAGACTCAAACCCTACCAATAGGCATGTTATAAATATATTACACTGGCTGCATTTGTTTTTTATATTCTTTTGCAAACGATGACAAAAACTTACATCTGCTTATTTATCATCGTATTCTATCTAACCATAAATTTTATGCGAAGATTACAAATAGTTTAACTGTTTCAATCAATAAGTTTTGATTATAACAAAAAGCTTAGGCTTCAATATGCATTTGGGGCTTTGGGCATACTGCATACGAATAGTCGAATACGTATCTGTTGGCCCATGAAAAGAGCCCAAAATTAAACAACAAAGTTATGGACTTATGGCCTTGTTTTAACATATGTTGACCTACAATTGTTTCTTGAAAATATCCAAAAACTAGTAAACAACCCCGCGCTTCGCTGCGGGTGTACCGTCCGAAACGTGGGTATCCTGTCTTTCGTCATCTCTTATTCAAATTAATAGCTTTTAAACAACTGATAGTAGCTCTTGAAAAAAACTATACTTGACTATTAGTGTTCATGTCAAAAGACAGCTAAAACAAAAAAAAAATCAGTAAACTATCACTAATATAAAACTTAAAACTACTAAGATATGAAGATAAATATGGATGATAACATAAAAGAGCATTTACCCTTGTTGCTTGCATTCTCCCAACATATGATCCAAAAACCTTTTTAACACCCAGAAAAAATTCTTTAACATATCCCAACTCTAAACATAGCCAAACAATCAAATTAGGGTTCATAAACTAAAATCTTCAAGCATATAATTATACAAACATCAGCTAAATGTTTATTTTAAAACAAAAAGGAAAGACGTCAATGTGTTTCACATATAGCTTTGACCCATTGGAAATATTATATAGAGCTATAAAATGCTTAACAATGCAAATAACAGGAACTTGGCACTTAAACAGAATCAAACTTAATAATAAAGATTATGATTTTGTGCTAATCATGATTCTGTTGTATTTATACGAAACTCATCTTGTGGATATACTCAGCATGTATTCTTATACTTGATATTTGATAAGTTGTCAAGATTAGTTGTAAGCCCGATGAATTTCAAACAGAAACTAACATATAGTCTAAAATTAGCTTAAAATGAGCATAATTAACTTTCACAGTAGAATATAAAACTAATAGTGATTAAACCATAAAAACAATAGAATGGAATGATCAATGAACTGCCACATAAAAGTGCTTGTTCTTTTGGAGCGCCCTTCCTTTTGTGCTTGAAATTGCTCCTTCGGTAAGCTATTTCTCTTAATAATTTACTTGAAGCCACAAATATCATCATAACCCGATAGAAGAGTGTTAAAGAAGAAACAAAAATCTGAAAATTAAATCTCAATTCAAGCTTCCAGAGTGTATAACTCAAGGAAACAGTTCGAGTCGACAATGTATGCAACATATTTAGATTTTAATTTCAGAAACAATACATGAATAAGGCAAAAGTTCCACAAACCCTAGATATTATCCTTCCTGCAAGCTAAGGTAAGAGTCGAGATTTCTTTGATTGAGTTAATCGACATCGTACCAATAAACGTGGTAAACAGGCCGTTACCTGTCGTTTGACGGCCAACGAAATTACGATGTTGACAGAGAAGAATGAAAAACCTATTTAAGATGATGGGGCGAGGAGTATGAAATTCTCTGTTGATGGAATACAAAGAAGAATGCGACGATGAGGCAAGAAGAAAGATGTGAACCATTGATTCTTCAAAATCTCCGATAGAGAAAACCCATCGTCATTTACCCCACCAAATTCATCATCAACGACCAAAGCGGACCAGCATCGACTTCATCATCATATAGGAGGGAGACGAACACATGCCTCAAGTTTGAGTTAATTACTATTCTGCCACTTAGGCATAAAGAGTTGTACACTACGCTTAAATGCTTTGCTGTTTGGGTTTTAAAGTATAGTAATGTGCACATGTAATATGTATTAATCATGTGTGTTGGGTTCAAAGCTTTGAATTTCGGATGATTCGAATTTGGATCCTTTTTTCACATCTGTTGTTCAAACTTCAAACCCAGAATCATTACTTCATGTACGCAGTAGAGACCATGCATTGTGTGGTCAGTTGAGACTTGTGATAATTTGACTAAAATAAAGAAACAATTAAAATAAAATAAAAAACAAGTTTTGATGTGAAAATAAAAAATAAAAAAAAAGGTTGTGACAGCTGTGGGATTTGAACCCACGCCCTTTCGGACCAGAGCCTAAATCTGGCGCCTTAGACCACTCGGCCAAACTGTCAATTTATGTTGAGTATTTTCCATTAATATGTATAACTTTACTACTCTTTTATATTTAGCTGTAAATGTATAGTCTATTTTAAATATAAAAAATAAAATTTTCTGTTTTGTCAAAAATAGGTTAGCAAAAATTATATGTTAATCCCAGAATATATATAATAATACTAAAAACAAAATCAACCCTAGTTAGAAGGATGTGTAGAAAATGAGGAAGTTCGTAGTTTTTTGTCGTGTCGGAAATTTAACACTACCTATTTCCTGCCAAATATTTTTTGTAAATTTATTTTTGTCGCAAGTGTGTAGAAATGTTGTTTATGTACACATTTTTGACAAATATGCGTAGGAAGTTTATTTTTTCTAATAGTGTGTATTTATATTGATATATAACAATATTATAAAGTATTATATATAGATTCTTTTTATATATAAATAATGTGTTCACTTATTCTAGTGAATCTATCGAGCTTAATATATGAAGCTCAGGTTTGTTTTTCAAACCATCTTCTATTTGGCTCGAGTCCATATAAACTTGGTTTGATTCCGGTTGTTTATGAGTTAGTCTTAAGTACTTCAAAGTAGCTCAGCTCGTTTACACTTCTAAGATGCTAGAGAGAAATGTTATTTTACTAACATCTTAATTGGTGCTTTAGTATCCCTCCTTGTAGTGACTACCGAGTTACGAGTTACCATCCCTAGAGAAAAATAATATTTATGCTTTATTGTATACAGATTTTGGCTAATCGGCAATCTACAGCTTGTTCAAATCGTATGCTTTATGCTCAACTTTTCAGTTATTACACAAAAACTGAATCACCCCTAGATTGCAAAACCGATAACCGAATTAATTCATAACTGATCACTGTTTGATTTCTTAAGCCATATACCTGAAATGTTTCATTATGATCTTACTATTCACTAACAAAATTAAAACCATATCTCCTTTCATATCACTTCCCCTGTCCCAAACCTATATAAATAATTCCTTAAGAAAGAATACTAATCATTCATTTTCATGGTAATTTAATAATCACTTATTCGTCATGTGTTGATAGTTATAAGTTAATTTACACAAGTTAGCGAAGCTTTTATAAAACCGGAGCGACCTATCAAACCAATATCCAAAAACGACATGATGCCGGTTCAACTTTTAATCGCAACTTGGAAGAAATAATAATTTTAAACACATATATTTAACTAATATTTAAACGGATACATATAACATCACCTTTAAAGGCACTAGATAGTCCAAAACTGAAAGAGGCAATTTTCGTAATTTTTGTAGTCGTAATTAATCAGCCATTGTGAAAAGGGCACGTTGCACTCTTTATAAATACAATTTTTGTGGTGTTTAATATTTTTGGTTATGCGAAATTGTAAAAAATATTTATTTTATTTTAATTAGCTTTTGCCAAAGGCCTTTACTTTTTTTAACGGCTAATCGGATCACAGATTGGCCACTGACACACCCAATCATTTTCATTACTCAAGTATGCAACTCAAGATCATGATTAGAAGAAAACTCACCATATGCGAGATAATACCCACTGGCTCAAAATGAAACACACTTTTAATTTTTTTATTTATCACAGGTGGGACTTGAACCCATGAATTCCTCGTATTTAAATAAAGACATTCACTTAAACAATTGTTTTACAACTAATAAGTAAGGTAAATGATGTATTCGTCTCACCAACTTGTAAGGGCTTGAATCTTGAACAGTTTTGGTGGTATAAAATGGTTAATAAAAACAGATTAAATACTGTTTTAAGTACAAGTAGTCAAAATAAATGATACATCTCAAGTATGATAACGGGTACTATATATACATGATTGTGTAACTAGATATAACACTGAGAATTGGGCCAAGAATTTCATTTAAAAAGCGGTCTCTATCCTCAAAGGATAGAAGCAAAATTTACATTCATTTCACCCTACATCAACCCTACTTTATGAGTAGAATTTTATTTGACACGTTTGTTTATATGACACTGAAAATAACAAATTATTTTATAAATTCAAATAAATTTGAATCACTTGTCTAATTCGAACATAGAACCATCAAACTCTTAACCTTGCTTGTTAACGGGCCCCGCCCACGGTTTTCTTTATAAATACCTTAACCCTCAATCCCATTCTAGTATAGGCTTGCAAGTGTAGTGAGCAAAAGCAATAGAAACAATGGTGAGGGGTGTCATGGTGAAGAGTTTTAACATGATGGTGATGATGGCATGGATGATGATGATGCCATGGATGATGATGATGAAGATGGGATGGATCTTGTTTCTAAGCTCTCCATTTTCATGGCCTCTAAAGGTTATTGAGCAAGTGTGGGTGAAATTTCTCTTCATATTTCTCAAGTATGAGATGGAGACAATTGATGCGAAATATGTTATTCCCTTTGAGTACTACAAGGTTCAACCACGTAAGAAGTGGTAACTTGTAAGCTGTCTATACTTGGTTGCTCTTGTATCATCGTACTTCATATGTTGTATAAAATGATAATAATTTTGATTAACATATGTATAATCTCATGAATGTAACCCACGTTTCTCTGGGTGCAATCTCTCAGCTCTATCCTAAGGGTAGAGGTAAGGTTTATCATCATCGTATCTTCTCCAGGCCTATATTTGGTTGCTTTTGCGCGCTATCATTATATTACATATTTTGTGTGTAAAATAATAATTTTAATTGGCATATGAATAACCTCATGAACACCACCATCTAATCAAGAGTTGGGGATGACCCGAACTTTGTGAATCCCTACTTAATCGCGATAATCAACCTTAGGTAAAAAAATCCAAGTTAAAACGGAGATAACATAGCTCGTCAACATTAAATTAAACGGAATGAGGGAGAGAAGGACTAAATAAAAGTGAAAGTTGAGATATTTTATGTTAACGGTTTCAAGTTTGAATTGGCAACCAAAACACAACCTATATATTTCTTCGTGTCGGACGCACTTAATTTCGCATTGGTTGTGTTAATGTTGCCTCAAAGAATTACCACCTTTAAAGTTTACGGCCAAGTTCGGTATGTACTTTAAGGTTCTATGTACTCAAAAAAGCTCCTATAATGAATTATATTACTTGAATACTTGAGTTGTTATTTTGGTTTACCAACAAATTAGTAATGCAAGATAAAGCAAAAATGCTCAATTAGCGAGTACCTAGACACGAAATGACGATTACCAACTATAATTCATTGGTTAAGCTTTTTTTAATTCGCTCGATAATCCAACATGAATCTATTTCAAATAATTTTATGGTAATAAGATGTGTAAACAAGTAGTTTCGCTCGTGAGCTATTTGAGAGCGATTAGCAGAGGTTTGAAGCAAGACATGCTTATCACACTCAAGTCTAAATTGAATTTGCTCATTTAAGAAACTAACTTGAACTTAAGTTTCACATGTTAAACTTGACTAGGCTTGCGGGCCTCAATAATTCTATTCTTAATTATAAATATAATAATTTTTACTTTATAATATAAAGTTATGATTATGTATTAAATATTATTATATATAAAATTATGATATAAATATTATATAAAATTATGATAAAACAAAGTACATAATATATATTATACATAACTAGTAATTATAAATGTATTAACATCATACGTATATATAAACTAAATATTTAAATAAAAATAAACGAGTCAAGCTACAGCCAGGGTGTCCCTAGATTACAAGCAACTATTTTAGTCCCTCAAATTTTAAGAGCGTTTAAATTAAAAAAAAACAAAATAAATTTTATCAGAATTCTACTAAAATTATTTGTATAATAATCCATCGATATATAAGTTTTTAGTGAGAAATGAAAGAGATAACAAATTAATTGAAGATTTATTTATGAAATTCTTATTATTATTTTTAGATAATAAAGAATTTATTGGGAAAAAAAGAATATGTTGGTAATAAAGATAATATGTTACATCTATCTACTCATGCTTAGACTACACCTAATAGATGCAAAATGGGGGCGCTAAAATTGTACATGATATGGGAACTCATGTGGCGCTAAAGTCATTACTTAAAGTTTAAAGGGGCGTCAAAATGGTTCATCGTTAAGCCTTTAACAAGAATGAAATATAAGCATCTTTATGAATTTAATTATTGTAACCAAGAGGGTGTTTAGTCAATGATTGGTTTAGCCAAAACCATTACACTTAAATCAAATGGATTTTGATTAAAAATTTTATACCAACATGTCACTAGCTTTAACTAGAAGATTAATCAAAATCACTAAGCGTGCTCTTAGTATAGAT
Source organism: Flaveria ramosissima (assembly GCA_025215565.1). Classification (NCBI taxonomy): domain Eukaryota; kingdom Viridiplantae; phylum Streptophyta; class Magnoliopsida; order Asterales; family Asteraceae; genus Flaveria; species Flaveria ramosissima. Next base: position 69,320,570 of record CM046029.1, on the reverse strand, counting down.
GTTATATGATTTTTTTCTATATAATAAAAGAAGAAATATTTTGTTTCTTTCACAAAAAAACCTCGATTTCATTGTTCCCTTTAGGCTAAAACATGAAATATTCTTGACAAACTAAGTTTGAGCTTTAAAGACAAAGCTCGAATGTAATGATGATTTATTGTTGTTCAATTATTAAACGTACTATCACTTGAGTTTCTTTCTAGATTTTTCTTTGAACTTTAATTCATTTTTATTGTAGTTTGACACTATAGTACTATACTATTGTGAAGTCGTCAATTTCATCAATAAGTTGGTTCAAAAAAGTTATTAACCTAGGTTTCTTTAAATAAGAAATTTCCTTGCTAATAGCTATATTTTTATCAAACTATAATTCATTTTAGAACCCCTAAATTATTTTTAATCGGTTTTAAACCCTGATTGCCTCCAAAGAGTTTTTAACTTTGCTAATAGTATTTGCACGTACAATTAAGTCACGTTAATTGCTTTAGTTTTTTTAATAACCCGAAGCATGTTCTACAAGTAACCAAATAGTTATTATTTCAAATGAAGACTAAGCGCATGTTATAGATTTTATGAATTAGAGGAGGGATCAAATAAAAACTCATTTATTTTGTGAGAACTTTAGAACCAATGTGAGGCATATATTTTCAAAAGCAAAATGATAAATGATGATAACATAATAAAAAAATTACAAAATAAAAAATACCTTAAAAATAAAAAAAATAAAATGACAAAAATGTTTCTTGTTTCCCCATTTCATAATTTTTTTTAATAAAAAATAGAACAAAAAAAGTTTTTTACGAATGTCATTTTACACATATGTAATACTTGGAAATACACATGTATAAAACAAGATTTACACATGTGTAAATAACGGATGAACGAATTTTTTAAGAAAATAAATCAATATGGTACGCGTTGGAAAGATAAAAAAATATTAAATTAATGGTGGATTTTTTTTTTTGAAAAAATAATGTCGTGAAAAGAATTATGAACGTTTTAAAAAAATATGAAAATGACATTTGACTAAAATGTGTGGCTTATGTTGATTCCTAAAGTTATTTCGCAAAAAAAACTATTTCTCAAGATAATCATATCTTATGAATTAATGGTGCATAATGTGATATCATAATTCTATTTACATTTTTAATACATATTCTCGGGAAGATATATATCGTTCTATAATTGAGTCACAACTCACAATACATAACATATATAGATTTACTCAAAGATAAAATTACAATTTTTCTATTAGTGTGAACCAAATATTAAAATTTTATTAGAACCACAAAGAAAGCGTGTGTATTTTAAATACTCGTTTTTTCCACCAAAATTTGTTATGCGTATAATAATAATAATAATTCAAGTAAGACAACAAAACATGTTGGCACCTTTCTGATGTTGAAAAGCACCCCACACCATACATATTGGGGGATGAATTGACCGTAATCGTATTGTGTGACAAAGATATTCACCGTAATATATCGTTTGAATATGATGAAGCCGGTGATAACGATCTTGATTGATAACTCGTTTGAACCCGATGTAATCGTTTGAGGCTCATAATTTCCAAAATAATGTAGATGATAATGGAAAGAAAATCAAGGTGGTGGTTATTTAATATAAATACCCCTAAGTAGTAGAAAATTATTAATTATTTGTTCCCTAACCGTTTTCGTAATTAGACAGGTTTTCATATAAAAATATGGTAAATTTGCAGGAGCAGTCACATCTCATCTCTTATATCTAATCTTATTCTTATTTTTTATAAAATCAATTCTCTTTACTCTAATAAAAGAATAACTAGAGGGACACGTGACAGCATCATATTTTTTATTATCTTTTTTTTGTTTTTCTCTCCTATTAGATAATCACATTAATTACTAATGATATTATTTAACTTTTTAAGGTTAAAATATATTTTAATATATTAAAAAGATATCTTTTTAATTAATGTTATTTCTAATAAAATAAATTTTATAATATCAGAAAATTTTTATAACATCAAACTTTTTTAAAAATATAAAATATTTTAAAATTAGTGTTATTAAAAAGTAATTTTTTTATAAACAAAAGATAATTAAAATAGTAAGTTATAACATTAATTAAAAGGTTTGTTTTCTATTTTAATTCTATTTATAATAAAAAAAGATCTCAGTCATATCTTAACTTAAATTATCCTTTTAGTATTAATAAACTTTTACTTTTATTTAATATAATTTTATTCAACCCGTGTAATACACGAGTTTACTAAAGCTAGTCATCTAATAATTCATTTTGTAGTTCATCTTAGGGATGAGCATTTGGTACTCAGTATATGTACCGGTACCGGTACCCAACTGGTACCGAAAATATGTATAAGGTACCGGTACTGGTACTTGATTTTCTTATATTTCGGGATCGGTACTGACCCGTACCGGTACCGGTACTTTACCCAAAAGTCTCGTATAGTCCCGCTAGTACCCGAATACGAATAGATTATTTTAGAATTTGTATTTTGTTTTGTAATACTTTTCACTCCATCAACTTGTATTCTGTTTTGATTTTTGAGGGTAATTATTATTATTTTTTTAATATCATTCTTCTTACCACACTACAATGTCAAGAGATATATTACTTATGATTTTAATAGAAATGAATGATGGACTAGTATGTGGACTGAGTTAGCAGAAAATGAGGAAAATAAAGAAACTATCATTTTATGTGAATTTTTTTTAATATTTTATTTTTATTTAGTTATTATAAACTTTTAGAGGTATCGGGTATCAAACATGTATTGAGTAACATTTACAAAACCAAGCATGCACCATGTAGTAAGCCTAAAAATAATGTTGTGCATGTAACAGGTACCAAAAGAGGTATCGAGTACCGAAATACCGGTGCCGGTACCTGTACCCATATACCACATTCTGTACCGGTATCGGTACTCGTTTTTTATAAAATTCAGGATCAGACACTTTCGATAACGGTACCGGTTCGATACAGGTACGGTACCGAACTCATCCCTAATTTATCATCTCCAATATCATACCTCATCTTTATATTTTTACAAAAAGCAAACACACCCCTAATAATTGAGGGCTTCCATTAATCTCCCATATCTACTTTTTTGTATTTTATTTAGAGTGGATGTTGGTGACAGAAAAAAATTTAATAAATAAGTGTTATTTAATTGAGTAGATATAAATATAAGAAATGAGATGCTAGAAAGTTTTAGATATAAGAAATAAATTTGAAGTATAATGTTTTTTAATTATATTATAAGGTTGAAGAACGATAGATGTTTGTGAATGCTCTTGCCTCCACTATTATAAAACAAGAAAAATTCTAAATAAAAAAAGGTAAATTTTACTTGACAAAGATAAGAAACTATCAACTTATAATTAATACAGAAGCCTTGAACCGATCATCAATGGAAATTCAACAGCGATGGAGGGGAGCAAGATCGAAATTCTACTACTAAACAAATTTGGTGTTATTTAACATTAGGTGTTCTATTTTGTAAGCTTACTTGTCAAATTGTCATTTCATGTATACTTGATAGATATTTTTAAACGTCTCTTGAGGTTAACAACACATGCGTAAGAATATGGCAAAAATAAGATTAAGATCAAATCATAATTCCTCAAGAAAAGTTAGTAAATTCATAACTTAAACTTGATACATAACAATACATTTTAAACAATTTATGTGTCAAGAAAAAATACCATGAACATCCACCCGTTCTCTTTAATTATAAGGACCGTTCGTTCACCAAAACTTAGCCCTTTGGCTTATAGATGCTTTTACCTCTGAAAGCAAACCATATACATACACACATTACAACTATGGTATGAGCAATGTGCACGGCTACATGTCTTAACCTACGACCTTACTTGACCTATAACCTCGTTCCTTCTATTTCTAACAAGAGGTCCGGACCCAAACACTGACTGATACATAAGTTGATGGAGACATTAAAATCCCACCTTAGTTGAAGTGTTTTCGACAATGTTTCCTTTCCCGTAAAGTCGAAAGTTCAAATCTCATGATAGATAAATTATGAAAATTTAAGAGTAAAAGTAGAGGATTTGAAGTTATTCTTTAGCGCAACAGTTGTAATTCTCTATATGAAAAATATGTGCATCACTAGATAAATTTCAATAGTTACATTGTAGTTGGAGGTGGTAGGGTGGGGTTCTAATCAAAATTCAAAAGGGCGTTAATGATCTCCTGTCGCTAATGCTTACTCCGGCAGTCTCAAACGGTTAAACAGCACCAGAAAACTTTGTTCAGGGACTACATAGAGGAAACCAAGGTCTGCCCCTTTGACATATGGTCCCATGCCCTGTAGAAAGTTTTATAATCAAATAAACTCTTATTTTACTTTTCGGGTTACAAATTAGCAAGAGGGTAACAGGCCAAAACAAGTCATTTATTACCAAGGGTCAAAACAAACCAATTTGTGTCGGATAGACCCGGAACAACTTTTTGTTTGTTTTTGACAAAATATATGAAGTGTTATGTGTTAGCTATGGTTGAAAAAGAAGTTGCAAAAATAATTCACATCTTTGAAAAAATGATTCACAAGGTAATGTGGATTGAAACTGAACTTTTGACAATTTTTACATGGTTTTCACCTGTTTACTCACTTGACCCGTTCACCTTTTAGCTTTATTTAGCCCCTTTGTGGCTCGTTTGAGATGAAACACAACCCATATTAAATTTGTATATTAATGAGTTGAAATTGTGACTGCTTTAATATTTAGTTACCTTGCCATTGAGTTGCAGAAGTTCACCTTCAACCCATTTTGGATTTTTGAAACCAAATTCAGCAATCCTACCTTGACCTTTGTAACTAGCAACCTAATCAAAAATTGTCAAAAAATTAGATGTCAGCTGCACTAACCAAGTTCAACTCAATGTGGTACCATAACACAATCACAGCATATGATATTAAGGCTGAGACTGCCTCCGAATAAAGGTGCTAAAATGGGTGAGTTGACCTGAAAAGTTTCTAGTTCAGTTTTCTCATGCATATGATCACAAAAATTATATCATCTAAAAAATAATCTAGTTTTTTGAATAACAGGTTTAGGAGGTTTATGTTTCAGAAATACATTGTGGCAACTTTCAACCCATTTTAACCGTTTGATATATTTGACCCTTAATTCTTTTTTAGCCATATGAGTTCACTGGATTGACTTGGCGGAGATATAACATACCAAAATTCAATGTAAAGTTAAAAAATACAAAGAGGAGATGAAAGTACAATTACCACTCCCAATTCATCTGGATACATTCCACGATTTGAAAAATGGCCCCCTTTTGCAATTTTAGCACGAAATGTCACCTACAGATTGAAAAAGGTCAGTTAGACTTGCCGTAAGATGTGCAACGGACATCAAAAAAAGTGTGTGTGTGTATTAGTGTTGGCAAGATAAGTGGGTCGGGGGGGGGGGGGGGGGGGGGGGGGGGGGGGGGGTCAGGCTGTTGAAAGTTGAAACCAGTCGTTTTTTCAGCACCACTCTAAACAAGGCGGGCCAGGTCAGCTGAACCAGCAAATACTTGTTCATTTGTGTACTTTCTTTTGAAAAATAATGCGTTAACTATGATTACAAAATCAATATTGAACAATAATATCTTTGAATCAAAAAGAACTAAAAGGTTGTATGCATTGAAAATATATACCGGGCGATTTTGAACCCGTTTGGCCTGTTCCCTAGCTGTTTGAGATAAAAGACAACCCAAATCAACCACTTCATAAGTAATTGGATGTAAATTGCCACCTCTAAATTACATGCAAGTTCTTGAAAAGCCACTAACCTGGCCTGCAGGAACATTAAGATCGCCCGTCACTTTCACAGCTTCAACATACTCAAAGAACTCAACATCATCCGCATTACTCCAATTGCCATATTTACGCTTCAACTGTACCACCTCGGTACCATATGGGCCAAACGAACCAACATAAAGGCCTGGAAAGAAACCAAAGGATCATCTTCTCTGTTTCTTCATCATTGTATTGGGAGGAGTTATATAAAGGGGGTGTTTAAGTTTTGGAACACTTTTTAATATATAAATAAATATATTCTTCTTTTGATTATTTGGAGTCAAGTAATCAAGTATGGATGATAAATTTCATACAACTCTAGCAAAACTTATTATGTACACTGTACAGGTAAAATAAAATGGCATATTTACCCCTTTAACCTCATTTGAAAAGCTTTTATCAAATAGACAAGCAGACACTCACCATCAAATGGGTCTAAATTTCCCCTGGATGTAGTAATCCGACTAAAGTTTGTATATTCTGACAATTTCTCCCGCTTCTTTGCCTGACTAACCGCAAACTTAACAATTTCACGAACATCCCTTGTGACCTAAATATTTTTAGTAATGGACTTTTTGTTAAAAACAAACGTAAAAGTTTTGAAACATATGAATCAATACTTGCTGGGATTAAATGTATCAAGAATATTAGCTGGATACAAATAGCATGTACCATGGCTTCAAAGTTCAAATTTAAGTGGGCATATTCTTCGGTTAATTCCCAAAATCAAGAGCCATATGAATAGTACAACACTAAATCATCATAAATCCTAAAGGTGAAAATAAGTTAATGGATCGATTTGGGTTATCTTCTACCCTTAGTGCTAGTGGGACAGCGGATAATTTAAAAATTAACTAAATCAAAAGGGATCAAACTGGTCACAACTCACCCAAAATGTATTTTTGATGAACAAAACCAGGTAAACAATTCTATTCACAAAACTATATTATATTGAAATAATCCAAGTTTTTTTAATCATATATGACACTAATTTGTTCATAAAAAGGTTTGAGAAAACTTTTGAACAAGGATGTTCTTTGGGTTGAACCCAACCTGACATGTAAAAAAAGATTACCCATTTTGACTTGGCCTTTAATCGTTTAGCTATGTTTTTTTTGTTGTGCTTAATTGTACAAGGAGTCCCCCCAGCCCCTGGGTCACGTGCTAGGGAGTCGCTTTGTCGGATTTGTCTTCTTTTCTGTTTCTCCAATGAAATTTTCCAGGGTATTGTCCACTTAAACCCAAAACGGAAGAGTACCTGTTTTGACCTGTTATTTAACTAATCTGACCTGCCCATTTTGTCAACTCTAATAGGACTAGAGGCGGCAAGACGGGCTGGTCAAACACATTGAGTAATGAATTCAGGTCAAGAGGGGGTCATTTTTTGTCTGAGTTGAAACAAGCCGGGTAGAATAGGGTCTGGTTGATTCACAAACAATTTTAGCCCACTTATTATCAAAATAAATCTGTTAATTATAATTAAAGAATATATTACTAGAGTAATAATCTACATCTCTTATTAAAACAATTTAAGAGTTTATATGTAACAATAATAAGATTCCAAGAACCTTTAACCCGCTTGATATAAAACACAGCCCAAATCAACCAATATATAAAAAGCATGTCGATTACCACCTCTAAATAAAACCGATTGTAATATTCTATTTAGCCTTACCTTTCGAGAAACTTTATCTGAACTCCATAATGCCTTAGCCACATCAGGAGGCATCAATTCAGAAACACCTTGACTAGCAATGGCAGCTATTTTGACCTTAGATGCAATACTTTCTTCACTATCACTATTATTTTGACTTTTAACGGGGACATGAAGGACAAAAGAGTCTTTTTCCACTTCTTCAATTTCAGCAGGAACACGCACAAATTCATCTTTTGAGGGAATATCGTCTCTGGTGTGTAAAACCCCACCAACAAAAAGTTTCATTTCTAAATTTTTCCCGTCTTCTGCTTCCTCGTTTGCTCCAAAATCAGTATTTTCATCTTCTGATTCTTCATCAGAATCAGAAGTAGTTTTCTCATCGTCTTCTTGTACCAGCTGATTCACGGTATCACTATCATCCATTACTTCTTCAGCATCAACTTTCATAACCTTAAAATCTTTAATTTTTAGTTCGGTAATTTTGTCTTTAAGGAAATTAATCACGCTTTTTATACCGTCCTCAGTTGCCCCTTCCAAATTTATGTTTTTTTCATCATGTTTACCAGGTTTATCTTCATTTAATTTCACGTCAATCACAGATGCATTCTCGATATCATTCATTGACGCCCCTTTTGTTGATGTAGAATTGGATGGACCAGTGGTTTTTGAGTTACTTGCTTTGGCTCGCTGCATGAACACCACCTATCAAGGTAGATTGACTATCAGTTTTTGTAAATTTGGTACGGGTCAAACTGGGCCAGGCCAGATTGACCTGGAACACTTAGTAAGCTATACAATAATAATGTATCATTTTGAATATACTGATTTAGTAGGTTATGTGCATTAAATTCACTTTAACTAAAAATTGTTTTGCCATTTGATCCATTAGAAAGCAAACATAACAAGAATCAGCCACTTTATAGGTAAATGGGTTTGACTGGCCACCTGTAAATTTGTAATGTAAGTTTATGAGATCAATCCCTTCACTATGCAAGATTTTTGACCCAATGTCCATTTTTCTGACCAAGATAAAAGTATGATTCGTTTACCTTCATAGTGTATGTTGCATCATTCTCTTTGACCACAAAAATTTCAAACAGAGGAGTTCCAGGAGATGTAGACACCACTTGTCTGTAATAAGCAAACATCACCACTGTTATTCGTAAATATTATGTGAACTAAATGCAATTTAAATATATGATTTCCCTTTCATCATTCTGCTATACCTTGGGCTATAACTTCTGCCAATAAATCTGCCTACACCTGGTGTTATGCGTATCAGTCTTCCAAATGGGTCATCGGAATCTTTTGAGTAGCCCACCCACCAACCAACCTGTAAGTTTTAAAATGATCGTTCATTCATGATGATAAACCCTCGGACTCACGAAATTTTCCGACCCATCTACTTTTAAACCGGTATATTATGATTTTCTTTTGCCAAAACAGGATATATTGATCAACTCATAAAATTAGCTAAATGGGAATAGGTCAAATGGAAGAATATGCTTAATGCATACAATTTCCTATATTGTTGTATTTAATAGATTATTACTTTAAAGTGTTGCTCTTAAAAAATACAGTTAACACATATTAATAATAAAATTTTGAGAAAAAGGTCAACCCAGCATGTTTTGACCCATGGCAAAATTGACTTGATCCAACCTAAACCCACTTTGACCCATTACCCAACCTGCCCACCTTGACACCTCTAGAATAAACAAGCACTTCTGTGTGTCTGACAATATTACCAGACCACTACCAGTATTTTTACACAATTTTGAAGCTTCATGATAACACTCTTCATGTATTGCATTCTGCAAAAAGAAAAACAAAAAGACCTGTGAGTTCAATGATTCTTAGACATTCACAACCTCGTTACCAATTCTAATCTGATATGACGCTCACCCGCAACTCAGACATAATCTCAACAACACTATCCTTTGATGTTGCTTCTGCTATAGCTGCTTTTAACTTTGAAGCTTCCTGAAAATCTTCTTTCTCTATTGCTTCTTCTAATTGAAACTGCAAAGCGCATCAACTCGTTATAACAAATGAATTAGTAAATACCAAATCCTAGATTATCCAAATTTTGTAACATATAAACTTCCTAAATTATCTAGAGTTAGAAAGAAATATCCATTAAATGAATAGTAGGTACCCCATACCTAATACTAATTTGCATTATATACTGATAGATCAACATGTGAGTTTTGTATGTACATGTCACTACATCTGATTGTCTTCACATTTCACTGGTTAAATATGTATGAACTGTTCTGAGAACAAAATGTTAACTGCATTAAACGTTACGTAAAAGACACGTATTACACAAAATGATGGCCGTGGATTATAACAATAAAGATTCTTCCATTAACCATATGAACGGAGATTCGTTACTCATATGTCCAAGCATTTCCTAAAGTTTTTTCATGCCACTTTCCTTATTTTTGGTACATATTAGATGTAATCTACCATTGAATTACCCTGTAATAGTAACATTAAGTGGCACACAACTATCCAAACAGTGAAATTGATCCACCCTTACAACACTCGATGATTTCACTACATGTTAATCATAAATACATACAATAAACTATTCCAAATTCAAGTGTGTGTGCATCAACGAACCTGAAGAAGAGAAACACAACGTTCAGCGAGTTCAACTTCTGAAAAATGACGAGTCCACCTATTCCAATCCCAATCAGAACACGTGGCATGATCGGAACTAGAGCCGTTGTTGCTGCAACGGCAACTGGTGCTAATCGGTGACGATTTGAGAGCATTACTCGAGCTCAAAACGAATTTCAAATTGTAAGATTTCTTCGCAACAGACGAATCAAAAGGGGGTCTGATTTGGGGGATGTTTGGGACTGAAGTTCCAGTAGCCCAATAAGCGTTCGCAACCGCCATATCTTCCTCCCAATTCGACTTCACCTGTGTATAGAATCGATCACTGTGTTCTTATTGTTCTTGATCTTGATTTTGATTTTGATTTCGATTTCGATTTCGATTTCTAGGGTTTGTGGAGAGTTAAAGAGTGTGGATGATATCGTTGGATAATGCACAAAGCTTACACATATAACATAGCTGTTGTAAAATTGAAGGTGACACAAGGTGCCAAAAATACAATTATCGAGTTTGAGGAGAAATTGGTATTAAATAAGTTATTGAATCTATTGGTTTGGTGTCGGTATTGAATTGATGCCAGTAATTCGAGACACATTTAATGTTAAGAGTTTAAGTTATGATTGTGTGTAAATAGTTTAGATCAATTATTGTATAAATAATTTAAATGATTGTGTGTGTTTTCGTTATAGAAAAATTATAATTATTTAGAATCACAACAATAAAAAAGTAATAAACATGTTAAACTTGCTGTTTGATAAACCCACAGTCATCGAAATATGATGTCAAGAAACGAGGGCTCCTTGCAAATCAAAAGGGTCATTATCTATTTAGATTATGAACCCACCATGTTGTTGACACATTTGTTTTTAGTGAATATTTAAGTTGGTTCTTGAAAAGTTTATTGAAATAAAATCATGGGAGATTATATGGTATCTATTTATATTTTATAAAGCAATTTGTATATTTATATTTTTTTCAAAGTTTATATTTTGAAGAATAAATTAATATATCTTCTTATGAGGATGATACCAGTACCGAAAATACTGATACCAAATTTGAGAAGAAGTGGTTAGTGAATATCGTATTGAAACTATATGTTCGATATTGGTATTAGTACTGCGATATTGTACTGGTACTCAGGGAGAAAATCTCAGCCCCAAGTTGATTTCGAAAACTTAAATTTCAATATGTGAATACTTATTTATTATTTTGTTACTTAAAATATTTTGAAACTAACAATTTATGACTTTAAATATCACCTACGAGTTCTTTTCATACACCTACTAACCTACGTGCCATAGTGAGTTCCTCACTCCTCCGTGTCTTTTAATTGTTAACACGTTTTATATGTGCTTTACAAAATAAATCCTGCGATTTTCTCATATTATGATAACAAATCTAAACTCAAAGTCTACTATGCCATTCGACAAAAAAAATTGAACCCAATATGTATTAGTTGGTGTCTTGTTCAACACTTAGAACCACCAAGATGCCACCTAGTTAACTTGCATAGTTGATTTTTGACGAAATGTATTAGTTGGTGTCTTGGTGACTTTCATCTCGTTCACGTTGTTTCTTTTATGTTTTGAACTTTGTTGCAATGTTAACCAGTGGCACAGGTGTGCCACTCGACGTTAGATGTGTACAAACCGGGTTGGGGGCCCAAACCGGTTCGGGTTCCAAACCGAAACCGGTTTGGTCAAATTTGGTCAAAACCGGTTTGGCCCCAAACCGGTTCGGGTTGGAACCGGTTCCAAACCCAAAAAACCCAACCCTGTCAAACCGGTTTGGGTCGGTTTGGAAACCGGTTCGGGCCCAAACCGGTTTTTTTTTTTTTTTTTTTTGAAAATTTGGATTTTTGTTATATTCAAAAAAAATTTAAACTTTTTATTAAACATAAAAAATTTATAACATTTATAAACATTTAAAACATTTAAACAATTTAAAACATATATATATAATTTTAAACACAAGTAAAGTATATAAAACATTTATAAACATATATATAAACATTATAAACATTTAAAACATAAAACATTTTATAAACATTTATAAACATAAAACATTTTATAAACATTTATAAACATATATATACAATTTTAAACACAAGTAAAATATATAAAATATTTATAAAATTTAAAAAAATACAGGGTTTGAAAACCGGGTTGTAAACCGGTTTGGAACCGGTTTGAAAACCGGGGTTGTAAACCGGTTTGGAACCGGTTTGAAAACCGGTTTGAAACCGGTTCGGTTCCAAAACCGGTTTTATTCTTAGAAAGGGGAACCCGGTGGGGAACCGGTGGTTCGGGCCAGTTTCGAACCGGTTTGGGCTAAACCGGTTTGGGCCTCAAACCAGTTCCGGTTTTTTTGGCCAAACCGGTTCCCGAACCGGTTTTTTTGCCATCTCTACTCGACGTAAAGCATAGGTGTGTGCAATCCTTTTTAACCATGGTCAACAACCACCTTAAGATCATTGTCGACAATACTTTCCTAGATTTCATTTTAGGTAGCGTTCGTTTCACAGAATGGAATGGAATTATGATGGAATTGGAATGCAGATTCCATTCCATATGTTGTTCGTTTCATCAAAAGAAGGATTGGAATTGAATTTAAATCCTTCTAATTCCTTCAAATTACGGGATTTGAAATCCTTCTAGACTTGGAGGGATAGTTTTAAAATATCAGGAATTCATGACAATTTACCAAAATAACCTTATTGTGAATAAACATATGAGGATTGAACCCTAACCCTAGAAGATGAAGAGATGAAGATTGAACAAGAAGATGAGCATTGAACGAGAATCACAGAGCACCTCCTCGCCGGCGCAAATCTGAGGATTGAACGAGAATCTCCGGACACTTCTGACGACTCCCCATCCGACTTTGATGACGAGTCGCCGGGGGCGTCGAAGGAGAGCGACGGGAGGTCGATTTCGGCGAAGTTGAAGTCGGCGACGACGTCGTCGAGGAAGATGTCGTCGTCGTCGTTGTCGGGGAATCAGAAATATGTCTCTGATTGAGCTCGTTGGTGATGGATGTGGTAGGTGTATGTACAGTCGCCGTGGTGGGAGACAGTGGGTGTATGTACGGTCACCATGGTGGTGGATAAATTAGCCAAATCGTAGTGTCTGCTCCTCTGGTATCTGCTGTTTGATTGAGAGTGACTATAGTATTTCTTCCAAACCTACTGCTATTTTGATTAATATAGGCTTCCTTTGATCTTCCAATTCCATTTGTTTTCTAAATTTTGTTGTTCCTATGAGCACAATTCTAATTCCAACATGCTCTGATCGATTGAATCAGGTGGGGGTGGGGGTGGGGGTGGGGGTGGGGGTGGGGGTGGGGGTGGGGGTGGGGGGGGGGGTGTGGTAGGGTTGTCATCATTTATTTTTGTATTTTAGTAGATATTAGGACTTTAAATACTTATTTGATTTAAAGGGCAATTATGTCACTTTACAAATTTAAATTCCAATCTCATTCATAATTATACCAACCAAACACATTATAGAATTTGAGTAGGATTTTTTAAATTCCAATTCAAATTCCATTTCCAATTCAAATTCCATTCCATTCTTTGAAACGAACGCTACCTTAGTGTTTTTCATCTTACACTATCTATTTGTTTTAATCTATCTTTTGTATAAAAGGATATTTATTTCACAATGTATAAAATTTGTTTCACTATGTCTCTTTTTTCATTTTAAAGTGGATCAAGATACTATAGAAGACCTATTGAGCTCTTAGAGATTGAAGGTGTAATGTGGGAGTGGTTGAAGTATACAATATCACGAAAAGACTATTTGCCTTATATCGAGTTTGCCTTCCTGTGTATATGCATATATGGACGCTTATCTCTAACCTCATGATTTTTGCGGAGTAAGCACATAATTTATGCGTCTGATGTAGATAATAAGCAAGAATCTTTGTTGGCATTCAGTGAAAATAATAGTGTACACGAGCTATATGATTCTCTTCTTAATCGTAGGTAAACATACGTGTGCGGTGGATTCACATGAATATATATGCATGTATAGCAGGTTTATTCAGATTTTCACGACCCACATAATAGTTGGGGTGAGTGTTTGAGGTTAAGATGTTATATTTGTTAAGCAAAAGCCATCATCTACCATTTCATCATATTTGGATGATCTTGGAGACTATTTCTTTTAAGATAGATCAAGTTCTTTACCAGGAGAAACACAAAAGATGAAAAAAGATATGTATTTTTCTTAATCATTTTAGTTTTTCAACATTACTCTTAAACATACTTCTTCGGGTTTCAGACGTTTTTGACTGTATGTTACAACCACACGTTATGTAGTTCACCAATATCATAGAACATACTCCAAACAAAGATGTAAGTTTTTAAGTAAACATTGCAATTTGAATGTGTTAGGGTCAATTTTGTGAACCAAACGGCTCCTAAGACTTAAACTTTAAGAGTAAAACACTCGGACTAATGGTATGCCTTGGACTAAAGGACGTAACAATCTTTTTCTATATATCTTCTTATATTATCATACTAATATGACTCTTTAGAAACATATATCGAGTAAACCCTATCATTTAAACCATTCACATGTAGCCGGAGGGAAGCATATACCCAAAACGCTCATTAACAATCGTATGTTATTAGCGTTTCCAAAATCTTCCAAACTTAAACAAAAATACTGTTAATGTTACACCACTGAAACGAAACAACTAACTATAGATTTAAGTAAAGGGACACAATAAAACTCGAGCATATTCCAAAACCATGAAACTCGAGCATATTCCTAAAGTCTTTTAAGCATGACTTATCATATAAGTTTAACCTAAAACAAAACAGATGGTAAATCTACAACTTGTTTATAAGGCAGGGATGGCTACCAAAAATGGTCACTGTACACGATCTCCACTTGTGTGTTGACCATGACTCTCAGATGGTTGACCTCCATTTTCTGCCATTTCTAAAGCCTCATCGGAATTATTATTACTATTATTAGTCGTAGAGCTGGAATTAGGGTTGGAGTTGGAACTGGAATTAAAATTGGAACTAGAGGACGTTGTATTCTCTGTGCGAATTGGCATGAGAAAACTCTGCATTCTCGAAAGGTAACTTTGACTTTGGGCATGATGAGATGTTGATGAAAGGTTGGGATCGGGTGGGATATTGGGCAGATCGTTTAGCTCGAGGTTGGGAAATACAGAACAACGACAACGAGGACATTTTATGTTTAATCTAAGCCATTTATCGATGCATGCCACGTGGAAGCTATGAGCACACGGAAGGCCACGAACCTGAAAGTCATTTTAGAAAGGAAGGTGCACTTTTAATACAGGTCAAAACATACTGGGTCGGGTCAGGCCAAATTCATAAACATTTTTTCCTTATTTTAAATAAACATGTGTTACATGTGATCTAAAAAAGTCTCACTACAATTGTAATCTATCTTTTGAAATGAAATGATTCAAGATTTTATACTTTATAATAACTTTGTTTGACTTTTGACCTATTCGACCCGTTTTCATTTTATTTAGTTTTGCTGAGTATTATCCATTTGGCCCGTTAGAGACAGAGAAAAACCAGAATAATCCATTTTACCATTTGCTTTCTTGAACCTTATAATAATCGTATGTCTAAAGGTTACCTCATCTCCGACATGAAACTCCTCCAAACAAATTGGACAGTCACTACAGTCTGTTGGAACAGCTTTCAGTGAGAACAATGGAAGTTCATGAATTAAGGTCTCCACAGCTTGCCTCTACATTGCAAAATTAGTAACCAATCATCAGAAAGAGTATAAAGTAATATAATTTTAACATCTCTTATAGGTAAATTGGCTTATTGAGTTGTACTTTCCCTTGAACCATCACATTTGTAATAAAGCTGAAATGAAAACTAGTTGAACAGGTCAAAGGGTTGAATGTTACCTGGTGTATTCACCATTGCATGAAACCTCCTATATCATTTTATTCAAAAACTAGAATAAATCAAACCTCTTATACCGTTTTTTCAAAATTTTGGCTATCATTGTAATAATATGATTTATAGTTTCTTAATCATATTTAAAACATTAATTATATATAAACATTAAGAAAAAAAAGGACAAAGAGCGCCTGTGGGCAAGCCTACATGTTTCGACCTTTACGAAAATTACCCATTTGGACCTGAACCTGTTTTCACCCACCGTTACCCATTTGGACCTGAACCTGTTTTCACCCGTCACCCAACCCGCCCGACGCATCCATTTCTTCACCTCTATTATCGAAAATAAGTAAGAAGACAAAAAATAAACATGTCTAAATACCCGTGCAAGTTCCATTGCATACAAGATTTATACAACACCTAATTCTAACTTGTAATTATTTCCCATTTGAATGCAGGCAAATCAAAATGTTTACCTGGCTTTCAGATAAGTAAAGTCCTGGATGATGTGCAATGGCATCATGTTCCATGACTCTCATCTCTTGAGCAGCACTTTCAAATACTCGATCTGGCAGACGAATCATGTCAATCAACACCTGCAACATCTTTACTTGTTATCTCGGGTGTTCAAATAGTATTTCCTTTTCAAATATAAGGATAACAAATAGATACCAATATAAAGACAGAGTAGAGGTTACCCCATATTCTGAAATCCTGGACATAGAGATCCCCAATTGAGCGCGTTCCAGATGAACTTTTCTTCTTGTTAACCACTGCATCCGAGGTTCATCAATTGAAGAAACAGTAAAGTTACATTTCAACAAAAGCAACCGAGCCATGAAGTAAGAGACCATATTACAATACTACACCTTATTTACTAAATATATGGCAAGACATATGAGTCCACCATAGCTGAAAATCAACCATACAAGAAATCCCCATTTCTGATTCTTTTCAGGCAACTGCAAGAACTTAAACACAACCATTAAATGCTCTATTAACGATGGATCTACAGATTAATTACAAGAAACCACAATATCACGCATACACAGGTGTGCGCAATGGCGAACCATATCGATCCTTTAATGCTCCACACCCATAGAAATGGATAGAGAACCACATAAAGAGTGGATAGAACCAAAAATCTTCCAACAAAATACGCATCTCTTTGCTCCTCACTACAATCCCTGAATCATTCAAAAAAGTAATCAATATCATCGGTGCTTAATTCTCAATTGATACCATTTCATAAAGGCAAGGAGGACTTACAAACCCATTTTATCTGCAAGACCACTGTCTACAAACATCAAGACTCGAAAAACAAAGACAGCACCATAATCGATCTAATCCAAAAAAACAGACATAAATCAAGGTCTACGACTATAAGTCTATAAGTGCAGTAAATCAAAGGATTTAACCAAATAATATCAAGCATACTCACCACTATCCACATATGCAATGGGAGTTTACAAAGAGAGTAGCGCTTCCAACTCAAGAGAACCATAACTCTGTTTAGTTACAATCTCAAAGAAAACAACACAATATCCTTCAAAATTGAAACAATAATCAATCATTTTAACATAAATCACAAGAACAATTGAATCAATCATGTAAATTCCTGCTTCATAACTTATTGAATCAACACGCTATCACTATACTACCTAACAAAATCATTTTACAGCTCAAAAACATAAAAATCCCCAAAATTTTCGAGATTTATATGTTTGAATCAACACTCTATCACTATGCTACTTTATAAAATCACATCAAAACTTAAAAACGCTAAAATCCCTGAAATTGATCAAGAATTAGATGTTTGAATCTACACTCTATCACTACGCTACTTTATAAAATCATACAATAACTCAAAAACATTAAGATCCCCAAATTTTTTTGACAATTAGATGTTCGAATCAACACTCTATCACTTTTACTACCTAATAAAATCATATCATCACTCGAAAGCAATAAGATTCCCAAAGGATAGCGATTTCATCCAA